>CM042393.1:40109678-40209372 GCA_023634145.1 Thymallus thymallus
CAGGGTATTAAACCTCCTCCATGTATATCGCACTAGGTCAGGATATTAAACCTCCATGTATATCTCACTAGGTCAGGATATTAAACCTCCTCCATGTATATCTCACTAGGTCAGGATATTAAACCTCCTCCATGTATATCTCACTAGGTCAGGATATTAAACCTCCTCCATGTATATCTCACTAGGTCAGGATATTAAACCTCCTCCATGTATATCTCACTAGGTCAGGATATTAAACCTCCATGTATATCTCACTAGGTCAGGATATTAAACCTCCTCCATGTATATCTCACTAGGTCAGGATATTAAACCTCCTCCATGTATATCTCACTAGGTCAGGATATTAAACCTCCTCCATGTATATCTCACTAGGTCAGGATATTAAACCTCCTCCATGTATATCTCACTAGGTCAGGATATTAAACCACCTCCATGTATATCTCACTAGGTCAGGATATTAAACCTCCTCCATGTATATCTCACTAGGTCAGGATATTAAACCTCCATGTATATCTCACTAGGTCAGGATATTAAACCTCCTCCATGTATATCTCACTAGGTCAGGATATTAAACCTCCTCCATGTATATCTCACTAGGTCAGGATATTAAACCTCCTCCATGTATATCTCACTAGGTCAGGATATTAAACCTCCTCCATGTATATCTCACTAGGTCAGGATATTAAACCTCCTCCATGTATATCTCACTACGTCAGGATATTAAATCTCCTCCATGTATATCTCACTAGGTCAGGATATTAAACCTCCTCCATGTATATCTCACTAGGTCAGGATATTAAACCTCCTCCATGTATATCTCACTAGGTCAGGATATTAAACCTCCTCCATGTATATCTCACTAGGTCAGGATATTAAACCTCCTCCATGTATATCTCACTAGGTCAGGATATTAAACCTCCATGATATCTCACTAGGTCAGGATATTAAACCTCCTCCATGTATATCTCACTAGGTCAGGATATTAAACCTCCTCCATGTATATCTCACTAGGTCAGGATATTAAACCTCCTCCATGTATATCTCACTAGGTCAGGATATTAAACCTCCTCCTTGTATATCTCACTAGGTCAGGGTATTAAACCTCCTCCATGTATATCTCACTAGGTCAGGATATTAAACCTCCTCCATGTATATCTCACTAGGTCAGGATATTAAACCTCCTCCATGTATATCTCACTAGGTCAGGATATTAAACCTCCATGTATATCTCACTAGGTCAGGATATTAAACCTCCTCCATGTATATCTCACTAGGTCAGGATATTAAACCTCCTCCATGTATATCTCACTAGGTCAGGATATTAAACCTCCTCCATGTATATCTCACTAGGTCAGGATATTAAACCTCCTCCATGTATATCTCACTAGGTCAGGATATTAAACCTCCTCCATGTATATCTCACTAGGTCAGGATATTAAACCTCCTCCATGTATATCTCACTAGGTCAGGATATTAAACCTCCATGTATATCTCACTAGGTCAGGATATTAAACCTCCTCCATGTATATCTCACTAGGTCAGGATATTAAACCTCCTCCATGTATATCTCACTAGGTCAGGATATTAAACCTCCTCCATGTATATCTCACTAGGTCAGGATATTAAACCTCCTCCATGTATATCTCACTAGGTCAGGATATTAAACCTCCTCCATGTATATCTCACTAGGTCAGGATATTAAACCTCCTCCATGTATATCTCACTAGGTCAGGATATTAAACCTCCTCCATGTATATCTCACTAGGTCAGGATATTAATCCTCCTCCATGTATATCTCACTAGGTCAGGATATTAAACCTCCTCCATGTATATCTCACTAGGTCAGGATATTAAACCTCCTCCATGTATATCTCACTAGGTCAGGATATTAAACCTCCTCCATGTATATCTCACTAGGTCAGGATATTAAACCTCCTCCATGTATATCTCACTAGGTCAGGATATTAAACCTCCTCCATGTATATCTCACTAGGTCAGGATATTAAACCTCCATGTATATCTCACTAGGTCAGGATATTAAACCTCCTCCATGTATATCTCACTAGGTCAGGATATTAAACCTCCTCCATGTATATCTCACTAGGTCAGGATATTAAACCTCCTCCATGTATATCTCACTAGGTCAGGATATTAAACCTCCTCCATGTATATCTCACTAGGTCAGGATATTAAACCTCCATGTATATCTCACTAGGTCAGGATATTAAACCTCCTCCATGTATATCTCACTAGGTCAGGATATTAAACCTCCTCCATGTATATCTCACTAGGTCAGGATATTTAAGCCTCCATATATCCACTAGTTCTAATAAATCCATGATATTCGTAATTTCCTTAAGTGCATGACGGTGATAGTTTGTAATTTGATTACCTTTGCGGTTCATTGATGTATTTAAAACCGTATTATAATCTCCCACCATAATAATAGAGTCTTGTATTGCTTGTAGGCTTGATAAATTATTATATATATTTTCAAAGAAGCGTGGATCATCCTTATTTGGGCCGTATAGATTAATGAGCCAGATCTGTTTATGGTCCAATAACATATGAATCATCTACCTTGAGGATCTGTTTATGGTCCAATAACATATGAATAATCTACCTTGAGGATCTGTTTATGGTCCAATAACATATGAATCATCTACCTTGAGGATCTGTTTATGGTCCAATAACATGTTAATCTTCTACCTTGAGGATCTGTTTATGGTCCAATAACATGTTAATCATCTACCTTGAGGATCTGTTTATGGTCCAATAACATGTTAATCATATACCTTGAGGATCTGTTTATGGTCCAATAACATGTTAATCATCTACCTTGAGGATCTGTTTATGGTCCAATAACATGTTAATCATCTACCTTGAGGATCTGTTTATGGTCCAATAACATATTAATCATCTACCTTGATGATCTGAAATGATTGATCATTAAGATCATCACCCCTTTTGAGTTACTGCCCATGTGAGAAGTATATTTCCTGCTAGCAATTGGTATCGTATTCCTTCTCTTTTAACCAGGTAAATACAGATCATCTTTTCGTATCATCTGCTAAGCATTACAATTATAACTTGCTATACTTATTTCACCATTTACATAATGAGATACAAGTTTCAATTCTATTCATCATAGTATATGTTTGTCAACTTACCATTAGAAAGTAGCCTAATGATTGAGTGTCCATAGCTATACCATGGTACCTGGACCGCTACTGAGTAAACCTCCAATTGTTCTCCACTATTCCATCCGTTAAAATCTCACCCATCCCAAGTTGGATTGTCATCCCACCCCTGTCCACCTGTATCCCAGGGCCTTTGAGAGATTGGGACCCATCCTTTAAAAAGAGCATACAGTGCCACCCACAGAACAGAAACAGATGAACTGCCTCCCTATCCTCTCTCTCTCTCTCTCTCTCTCTCTCTCTCTCTCTCTCTCTCTCTCTCTCTCTCTCTCTCTCTCTCTCTCTCTCTCTCTCTCTCTCTCTCTCTCTCTCTCTCTCTCTCTCTCTCTCTCTCTCTCTCTCGCTCTCTCTCTCTCTCTCTCTCATACACATTCATAAACACAGAAGCGTACACACACGTGTGCACATACAGGCCAGGATTCAATTCAAGGTGTGTTACAATGCAGCCCACCATAACAGACTCAATATACATGTTGAGCTGATCTCTTGCTAACGTCGGGGTTAATGGCTTTAAAAGGCACATTGTTGGCTTAACAGTCCTCTGAACAGTCCTCTGAACAGTCATCTGCGCTCTGCGTGTGTGTATCTGTGCACTAGGCACTATGCACCCTATGCTTTCGATGGATCTCACAGGCATTCTCTGAGCTTGGACAGCTATCATGTTTAGCTCTCACATGAAGGGACACACAGTGAATAAGTCAGTCTTCTCTGAGAGTTGTCTGTCTGTTCATGTCTTTCTGCCTCAGCTGCATGGAAGATGTTGGATCTTTTTTCCTTGCTGCCGACCCTCCCACAGCTCACAGGGTCTTGGCAGGGTGTCCGCACAGCTCTGCTCTGTTGTGGAATCACCAGTGCTCCTCAGGGAGACGTTGTTTGAATTTCAGATCTCAGAGTCTGTAACAGAGTGGAGCAGGCTGATGCAGTTAGAGAGAAAGAGAAAGGGCTGTGCGTCAGATCAGGAGAATTGAACAGGACCAGATCAAACTCGCCCAGGGAAAAGCTATATTGTGGGAATTGTATTGACAAGCATGGCTGCATACAATCCTTTGGTTTAAAAAGTCTCCCTTCTGGTTTATGACCTCAAACTAGCTATAATTTAGATAGCAATTACATAAATGCCTAGCGGTGAAGAGCAGTGGGCCAGTAACTAAAAGGTTGGTGGTACAAATCCCTGAGCCAACAAGGTGAAAAACCTTTTGATGTGCCCTTGAGCAAGACACTTAACCCTGATTGCTGCTTGTACACACCCGGGCCACCCACCCATGTGACGACAGAGTCTAAAGAATTTAGCCACCATCCTCGGTGGCTCTGTTGGTGAGAACTTTGAACCCAAACTTGGTTATTTTGAGTGTATGCCAAGATTTTCATACAGTAGTTTACGTTGGCTTCAAAGTCATGGTCCTGCGATACAGATGACAGAGCTAATTGTAGGGCTTGGAACACCAGTGCTGAGAAATGTTGTGAAAATAGTGCTGTTTTCTTACAGCATGCTGGTGTCACTGACCCCAATATCACAGTGTATTTATTCTGTGAATGAAACCCAACTCTATAGACTCTTTGTCTCTTCAACTAATATTCTCAGAAGACTGCCCACTATTGAGAATATATACAGTGGCGAGTACTATTGAGATTTTGGTCTATGGTAAATAAGTAGGGATTGTCTTGTGGTGCCGTATCTTGTAACAACAGCAATAGGTAACAATTTACAGAAAGTGTCACTGTCCTCAATTATTTACAACCAAGCCCAGCTCCTGGATTTAGCACACTCAGCGCTGCTGCACCCCAGGGAAAAGTTTGCATTCCGGACGAGTTGAAAAAGCGACGGCGGGATTGAAGTGTAAAGCAATGCTTAGGAAATACAAGCCTGCCATATACCGTCTATCATTATGGGCAACGTGAGATCGCTGCATAACAAGATGGACAAGCTTGAGGGTCCGGTTCCATGGGCAAAGAGACTACTGGGAAGATAGCCTATTGTGCTTTACAGAGACATGGCTGAATCATGACATCCCCTTAGAGAACGTAACTATCGGAGGTTTCCAGACCATCAGGGATAGTGCTTCTTCCGGTAAGGGTAAGGGAGGGGGGATGGCTTTATAAGTTAACAACAATCCGAGACATATTACTGTTAAGGAACTGTTTTGTAGCCCGGACATTGAGCTGTTAGCCGTTAGCCTGAGACCCTACTAGGGACATCGGCCATTGCTGTTATTGTTTACATCCCGCCAGCTTCTGACGCAAACATTGTGGAAGGGTATGAGAAATATCACTGGCTTCAAAAAGTCAAACAGAGGGCAGATGGAGGAGATCCAGGACAGAGCCAATGAGCTGAACCAATTGTTTAACAGGTTCGATACTGGCCCTGTCCACCTCCCCTCCAGCTCCCCAGGCCACACACCCTCACGGCTGTCCCACCCCCACTTTGCTCACAACACCTCAATCAGCGACCCCCTCCCCACCTCCGCCCTCGCTCCCTCTGGACTGATTCTCAACACCCCCCTTCCCCCCACCTCCCCACCTGGGGTGGCTTTCACCACCAACCAAGTGAAGAGAGAGCTGGAGAGACTGTGTGGAATACTCCAGCGACCCTTCAACCTTAACCTGAGCCTAGAAAGGGTCCCTGTCCTGTGGAAAACATCCTGCCTCGTCCCAGTGCCCAAGAAGGCGCACCCCTCTGTCCTGAATGACTTCAGGTAGTTCCCCAGTGATTTTACCCACGCACTGCTACTGGTATGTGAGTCTGCTGTGTGTGTGTGTTGGACGAGGTAGGGGCCAACCATCTAACGACGTCAAGCTTTGCGAGAGGCTTAGTGAGATAAGGAAAATACTAGCTAGTGTTTCACTATTTTATTTCAATTTGATTCAATACATTTTTGATTATTCCTGGAGATTGAGAACCGCACTGTCAAAAATGAAGAATAAATACAAAACTGAGGTTTAAATGCAATAATAAAGTTCATAGTGCAGAAAATAAGAATAAATGTTTCAGCATCAAGCCATCAGTGTAAATGGTTGGTACACATTATCAAATGTTTCAGCACTAAGCCATCAGTGTAAATGGTTGACACAAATTATCAAATGTTTCAGCACTAAGCCATCAGTGTAAATGGTTGACACAAATTATCAAATGTTTCAGCACTAAGCCATCAGTGTAAATGGTTGACACAAATTATCAAATGTTTCAGCACTAAGCCATCAGTGTAAATGGTTGGCACACATGATCAAATGTTTCAGCACTAAGCCATCAGTGTAAATGGTTGACACAAATTATCAAATGTTTCAGAACTAAGCCATCAGTGTAAATGGTTGACACAAATTATCAAATGTTTCAGCATCAAGCCATCAGTGTAAATGGTTGACACAAATTATCAAATGTTTCAGCACTAAGCCAACAGTGTAAATGGTTGACACAAATTATCAAATGTTTCAGCACTAAGCCAACAGTGTAAATGGTTGGCACACATGATCAAATGTTTCAGCACTAAGCCATCAGTGTAAATGGTTGGTACACATTATCAAATGTTTCAGCATCAAGCCTTCAGTGTAAATGTTTGGTACACATTATCAAATGTTTCAGCATCAAGCCATCAGTGTAAATGGTTGTCACACATTATCAAATGTTTCAGCATCAAGCCATCAGTGTAAATGTTTGGCACACATTATCAAATGTTTCAGCATCAAGCCATCAGTGTAAATGTTTGGCACACATTATCAAATGTTTCAGCATCAAGCCATCAGTGTAAATGTTTGGCACACATTATCAAATGTTTCAGCATCAAGCAATCAGTTTAGATGGTTGGCACACATGATCAAATGTTTCAGCATCAAGCCATGTGTGTATGTGTGTGTGTATGTGTGCACGCTTGTGTGTGTGTGTGTGTATGTGTGTGTGTGTGTGTGTATGTGTGTGTGTGTGTGTGTGTGTGTGTCTGTGTGTGTGTGTGTGTGTGTGTGTGTGTGTGTGTGTGTGTCTGTGTGTGTGTCTGTGTGTGTGTGTGTGTGTGTATGTGTGTGTGTGTGTGTGTATGTGTGTGTGTGTGTATGTGTGTGTGTGTGTGTGTGTGTGTGTGTGTGTGTGTCTGTGTGTGTGTCTGTGTGTGTGTCTGTGTCTGTGTGTGTGTCTGTGTATGTGTGTGTCTGTGTGTGTGTGTGTGTGTGTGTGTGTGTGTGTGTGTGTGTGTGTGTGTGTGTGTGTGTGTGTGTGTGTGTGTGTGTGTGTGTCTGTGTGTGTGTCTGTGTGTGTGTCTGTGTCTGTGTGTGTGTCTGTGTGTGTGTGTCTGTGTGTGTGTGTCTGTGTGTGTGTGTCTGTGTATGTGTATGTGTGTGTATGTGTCTGCATACGTGTCTGGTCCAACTGCAATAACCATCCGTCGTTCAACAATCATCATTCATCTCCCAAACTAAAGTACATACAGTATAGTTCATGAACAACATGTTCCATTGATGTGCCGTCAATTGCCTTTTCATTATGCTCCTGGAAAAGCTTCAATTCAGCTGCCAATAGTATAATAGTACATTAATAGTCTAATAGTACACCAATAGTCTAATAGTACACCAATAGTCTAATAGTACACCAATAGTCTATTAGTACACCAATAGTCTAATAGTACACCAATAGTCTATTAGTACACCAATAGTCTAATAGTACACCAATAGTATAATAGTACACCAATGGTTTAATAGTACACCAATAGTCTAATAGTACACCAATAGTCTAATAGTACACCAATAGTCTAATAGTACACCAATAGTCTAGTAGTACACCAATAGTCTATTAGTACACCAATAGTTTAATAGTACACCAATAGTCTAATAGTACACCAATAGTCTATTAGTACACCAATAGTCTATTAGTACACCAATAGTCTATTAGTACACCAATAGTCTAATAGTACACCAATAGTCTAATAGTACACCATTAGTCTAATAGTACACCAATAGTCTAATAGTACACCAATAGTCTAATAGTACACCAATAGTCTAATAGTACATCAATAGTCTAATAGTACACCAATAGTCTAATAGTACACCAATAGTCTAATAGTACACCAATAGTCTAATAGTACATCAATAATCTATTAGTACACCAATAGGCTTGTTTCCTTCTTGACCAAGGTCTTCCTGAATCCAAATCAATACTGATTAGCCATGCTTCGCTACACCCAACGGGTTGATGTGTCAAGGGTGTGTAAACTCAGCCAGACAGTAGAGCTTCTACTGACCTCTCTGACACAACCTCAGCCACATTTGGCTATGGGGTCAATCAGGCTTACGGCTTACCCCGCCATGTGATGCGGTCGATGAGAGGTCAAAGGGGTCAAGTCCATTTCTAAAGAGGTCACAGTCCAGGGGGCTGGACATGAATAGGACTAATCTTGTCCGGTCCTGGCCGTTCTGCCACCCTAGGCGAGACACGAAAAAAAAGCCACCCTACCCCTCTACCCCCGCAAAACTAGAATATTGTAGCCCTACAGTGTCACCGCACAATGGAATTCTATGAATGCACATTCATGTGGTAGGCATATCGTTTGTAAAACTGGCAGTTGCATTGGATTTATTAGTCTTGATTCCTGTGACTAATCATGTTGTCTATTTAAGCTCTGAATATCAGCCTGAGACTATTTGCAATGTGAATAAATGTGTTTACACAGTGGGAAATATTTGATCCCGCTATGATCAAAGAAATACAAACTTGAAACCATTGATTATCATGACAATTTTAGCCCACGGGGTGAAACTCTCGGACAGCTGTTTTCCATTCCATAGTGTCTGTAAAAAGTGTTGGTCTGTAGGCTACAGAAAAGGCCACATACTCGTTCTACTATAGGCTATAGGCTACACGATATAGGCTATGTGATTTTTGGATGGAACGTTGGTGGAGCACCGCACCGTTGAGTATCTCCAACATCCCGCTGGAGAGGCGCGCTGGGCATGGATAAGCAAAATATTCACTGGGCGACATCAGCACTCACCTAAATAGCCCATATGTTTTGGGGCAGAATTACGTAGGGTGTTATGTGTTGTTGGAGGTCCGTATTGGTCAGTTCAGCCCACTATGTCAAATATGACATAAACCTGTACTATATAAAGAGTGGCATAAGAGCAGCTTATTATCTGAGATATCTACTGCAGCCCTCATCCTCCACATACAACACCCATTCTGCCAGTCACATTCTGTTAAAGGTCCCCAAAGCGCACACATCACTGGGTCGCTCGTATTTTCAACACTCAAATTGGACAGTTTTATCTCAATCTCTTCATTCAAAGACTCAATCATGGACACTCTTACTGACAGTTGTGGCTGCTTTGCGTGATGTGATGTATTGTCATCTCTACCTTCTTGCCCTTTGTGCTGTTGTCTGTGCCCAATAATGTTTGTACCATGTTTTGTGCTGCTACCATGTTGTGTTGCTGCCATGTTGTGTTCTACCATGTTGTTGTCATGTTGTGTTGCTACCATGCTGTGTTGTCATGTGTTGCTGCCATGTTGTGTAGTTGTCCCAGGTCTCTCCTTATGTAGTGTTGTGGTGACTCTCTTGTCGTGATGTGTGTTTTGTCCTATATTTATATTCTTAATCCCAGTCCCCGTCCCCACAGGAGGCTTTTTGCCTTTTGGTAGGCCATCATTGTAAATAAGAATGTGTTCTTAACTGACTTGCCTAGTTAAATAAAGGTTAAATAAAAACAATAAAAAATTCATATGAAAGTCCTTATTAATCAAATTAAATTGAGGATTCACAAAGCATTCAAATCAAATGTTATCGACGGACTACATGCGCCGAATACAACAAGTGTAGACCTTACAGTGAAATGCTTACTAACAAGCCCTTAACCAACAATGCAGTTTTAAGAAAAATGTTAAGTAAAAAATAGATACGTAAATATAAAAATAACAAATAATTAAAGAGCTGCAGTCACGAACAGTCATGAACGACTGTAAGTCACTTTGGATAAAAAATGTCTGCTAAATTTGATATATTATATTATATCACTAAAACATTTCTAGGATGGCCTAACCTATTTCCCTCTTGGGTGCATAGTCAATATTGGATTATTTTTCATATATAATGAATGGTTATCGACACTTTTCTACTATTACGTGGGGGACTTTTATTTAGAAAATTCCCAAAATTTCGTGACCCTGAAGTACTTTATTAGATAGATAGATAGATAGATAGATAGATAGATAGATAGATAGATAGATAGATAGATAGATAGATAGATAGATAGATAGATAGATAGATAGATAGATAGATAGATAGATAGATAGATAGATAGATAGATAGATAGATAGATAGATAGATAGATAGATAGATAGATAGATAGAGTATTTGATACACTGCCGATTTTGCAGGTTTTCCTACTTACAAAGCATGTAGAGGTCTGTAATTTTTATCATAGCTACACTTTAACTGTGAGAGACGGAATCTAAAACATTAAATAATTAAATAATTAATTTGCATTTTATTGCATGACATAAGTATTTGATCACCTACCAACCAGTAAGAATTCCGGCTCTCACAGACCTGTTAGTTTTTCTTTAAGAAGCCCTCCTGTTCTCCACTCATTACCTGTATTAACTGCACCTGTTTGAACTCGTTACTTGTATAAAAGACACCTGTCCACACACTCAATCAAACAGACTCCAACCTCTCCACAATGGCCAAGACCAGAGAGCTGTGTAAGGACATCAGGGATAAAATTGTAGACCTGCACAAGGCTGGGATGGGCTACAGGACAATAGGCAAGCAGCTTGGTGAGAAGGCAACAACTGTTGGCGCAATTATTAGAAAATGGAAGAAGTTCAAGATGACGGTCAATCTCCCTCGGTCTGGGGCACCATGCAAGATCTCACCTCGTGGGGCATCAATGATCATGAGGAAGGTGAGGGATCAGCCCAGAACTACACGGCAGGACCTGGTCAATGACCTGAAGAGAGCTGGGACCACATTCTCAAAGAAAACCATTAGTAACACACTACGCCGTCATGGATTAAAATCCTGCAGAACACGCAAGGTCCCCCTGCTCAAGCCAGCGCATGTCCAGGCCCGTCTGAAGTTTGCCAATGACCATCTGGATGATCCAGAGGAGGAATGGGAGAAGGTCATGTGGTCTGACGAGACAAAGATAGAGCTTTTTGGTCTAAACTCCACTCGCTGTGTTTGGAGGAAGAAGAAGGATGAGTACAACCCCAAGAACACCATCCCAACCGTGAAGCATGGAGGTGGAAACATCATTCTTTGGGGATGCTTTTCTGCAAAGGGGACAGGACGACTGCACCGTATTGAGGGGAGGATGGATGGGGCCATGTATCGCGAGATCTTGGCCAACAACCTCCTTCCCTCAGTAAGAGCATTGAAGATGGGTCGTGGCTGGAACCCAATAGAAAATCTTTGGAGGGAGCTGAAAGTCCGTATTGCCCAGCGACAGCCCCGAAACCTGAAGGATCTGTATGGAGGAGTGGGCCAAAATCCCTGCTGCAGTGTGTGCAAACCTGGTCAAGAACTACAGGAAACTTCTGATCTCAGTAATTGCAAAAAAAGGTTTCTGTACCAAATATTAAGTTCTGCTTTTCTGATGTATCAAATACTTATGTCATGCAATAAAATGCAAATTAATTAATTACAAATCATACAATGTGATCTTCTGCATTTTTTTTAGATTCCGTCACTCACAGTTGAAGAGTACCTATGATAAAAATTACAGACTTCTACATGCTTTGTAAGTGGGAAAACCTGCAAAATCGGCAGTGTATCAAATACTTGTTCTCCCCACTGTAGGTACTTTATTGATCCCCCGGGGGGGAAATTTCATTGTCAAGCAGCTACAACAAAACACAGGGCAGGTGCAAAATGCCACAACGAAAGTACACAAAAGACAGATACACGGTACATGATACATAGAGCGGCAGTATGAAAAAGTATAGAAATACAAGATATCTGGAGTGCAAAAAAAAGCTATAAAAAGATATTGCATAGTATGGGGTGGTTGGCTGAATATGTACACTATACATTGGTGGATGTTGAATGGTTAGCTATACTATACAGAGAAATACTTCAGTAGCTAAAAATGCGTATGATGCGTATTAGTGTTGCTGATGATACGCTGATCATGTTTTGAGTTCGCCAATCAAATGCCCCGCTTGTGCTGCCACTGGACAACGAAAAACAAGTAAGTGAACCTTTATTTATTGTAATTTAAATATTTTTATAGTAGTTAAGTCTTGAGTTAGATTACATATTGTCAGGCTCTGGCCATAGAGAAACCTATTTGCTTCTCTATGTAGCCATGGTCAGAGTCTGACAGTTATTTTCTTTCTGTTTCTGGTGGTGGTTTGTGTTATATCCCTAATTAGAGGCAGCTGTATTGAATCGTCTCTAATTAGGGATCCTACATGTGGGTCGTTGTCGTATATTTCGCAAGTCACGGTGACAGTTAGTGTGTGTCATTTGATATTACGTTTTTGTCATATCGTGTTTGTTATTTGTCAGTTTGCACATTGATTGAATATTTCAGTAAAAGTTATGTCGAACTACTATCGCTGCGCTGCGTCTTGGTCTCTGTATGCACCCTCTCGTGACAGAACGACCCACCTCCCCGAGACCAAGCAGCATAACTGGCGAGAGACGGAGAAGAGCCCGAAAGCAACCCCAAGGTGATTTTGGGGAGGGGCTATGGGGGTGGTCTGGTGTAGAGGAAGAGGTACCAGTACCACTTTCCAGGTGGTATTCGCCGAGGCCGGAAAATAAGTGGGGGGCGAAGTGCCAGGAGGAGTTGAGCGTGGTGAAATACCGGAGGGAGGAGTATGAGAGGATAATGGAGCTATGTTGGCATAATATGGAGGAGTGTGAGAGCGAGAGGAGGGAGCTGGAGTTAAAGGTGCCCAAGGTGAGCATCCCCAGTCCGGGTCCGGTCGTCTACTCCACCCCCATGCCAGAGCAGTCCGCTCCACCGGTGCCCAGTCCGGGTCCGGTCGTAGGTTCCACTCCCATGCCAGAGCAGTCCGCTTCACCGATGTCCAGTCCGGGTCCGGACCTCTGCTCTACTCCCCGCACCCGACCTCCAGTGAGTGCGCCCAGCCAGGTGCTTCCAGTGCCGGTTCCACGCACCCGACCTCCGGTCCGCCTTCCCAGTCCGGTACCTCCCATGCCAGAGCAGTCCGCTTCACCGATGTCCAGTCCGGGTCAGGACCTCTGCTCTACTGCCCGCGCCCGGAACCCCTAGCGAAGGTCCGGATCCCGGAACGTCCCGAAGTCAGCACCGCTCTGTGGTTGGAGCAGTCCGCTCCACCGGTGCCCATTCTGGGTCCAGCCGTCTGCTCCACTCCTGAGCCAGAGCAGTCCACCCCACCGGTGCCCAATCCGGGTCCAGCCGTCTGCTCCTCTCCTGACCCAGAGCTTTCCGCTCCACCAGTGCCCAGTCCGGGTCCGGCCGTCTGCTCCGCTCCAGTGCCTGAGCAGTTCGCTCCACAGGTGCCCAGTCCGTGTCCGGCCGTCTGCTCCGCTCCAGTGCCATAGCAGTCCGCTCCACCAGTGCACAATCCGGGCCAGCCGTCTGCTCCGCTCCTGAGCCAGAGCAGTCCGCTCCACCGGTGCCCAGTGCGGGTCCGGCCGTCTGCTCCGCTCCAGTGCCAGAGCAGTCCGCTCCACCGGTGCCCATTCCGGGCGCGGTCATAAAGAAGGGGCACGGGAGAAAACTGTCCACTTCGCCGGAGCCAGAGCCGCCCCCGACGGACTAGTCTTCCCTCCCTATTAAACCCCCCCCCCCCCCTCCCCCCCATGTACTTGTGTTTTTTTGTTGGCGTCCGGGAGTCCGCGCCTTTGGGGGGGGTACTGTCAGGCTCTGGCCATAGAGAAGTCTATATGCTTCTCTATGTAGCCATGGTCAGAGTCTGACAGTTCTTTCTTTCTGTTTCTGGTGGTGGTTTGTGTTGGATCCCTAATTAGAGGCAGCTGTAGCGCATCGTCTCTAATTAGGGATCCTACATATGTTTGTATGTTTCACACTGGGGTGTGGGTTATTATATATGTCGAAGTCACGGTGAAAAGGAAGTGAGTACGTTTTTGGATTACGTTGTTGGATTACGTTGTTGGTTTGTGTTGTAAACATTCGTTATTCTTTTTGTTTGTATAGTTCGTTCATGAAATTGAATAATCAGTAAATTAAAGATCATGTCGAACTGCGCTGCGTCTTGGTCGATGTATGCGCCCTGTCGTGACATGATCACAATATAGTGGCTATATCCTGGAAAGCCAAACTTCCAATAGCTGGGCCTAAAATAGTGTTTAAGAGATCATACAAAAGGTTATGCTGTGACTCTTATGTGGATGATGATAAAAATATTTCTTGGTCACGTGATTAATAAGGAGCATCCAGATGCTAAACTTTATGAATTTATGACATTGCTTCTTCCAATTATTTATAAACTTGCACCGGCTAATAAACTGACTGTTAGAACAGTTAAGGCTCCATGGATGGATGAGGAGTTTAAAAACTGTATGGTTGAAAGAGATGGGAAAAAGTGAGTGGCTAATTAATCTGTCTGAACATCTGACTGGCTGATTTACAGCAAATTGAGAAATGATGTGACTGAACCCAAAAAAAAGAAGAAGAAACTGTATTACGAAGCCATGATCAATTATATAAACTTTGAGTACTTTAAATGAAATTATGGGCAGAAAGACAATCTTTCATCGAATCAGATGGCGAATTCATCACAAAACTATTTGATGTTGCCAATTATTTTTATGATTACCTCTTTGGCAAAGTGGGCAAACTTAGGCGGGAAATGTCCACAATGAACAGGTAGCCATTTTATTCATGCATAGAAAAACAAATAATGTAAAGTTAGTGTGGGATAGGTGGAAAAATTGTTGTTATCGATCAATAATGACAAACCTCCTTGCATTGACAACTTAGATGGAAAGCTACTGAGGATGGTAGCTGATTCTATAGCCACTCCTATCTGTCATATCTTATATCTGAGCCTAGAGGAAACGCTTTGTCCTCAGGCCTGGTAGCAGGCCAAAGTAATTCTGCTACCAAAGAGTGGTAAAGCAGACCTATAAGCTTGCTGCAAGCTCTTAGCAAACTGTTGGAAAAAATTGTCTTTCAGCATGCTTATAGAGAAGGACACTCAACATGTACTGCACTGACACAATGACTGATGATTGGTTGAAAGAAATTGATGATAAGAAGATTGTGGAGCTGTACTGTTAGATTTCAGTGCAGCCTTTGATGATATTGACCATAATCTGTTGTTGACAAAACTTGTGTGTTATGGCTTTTCAACCTCTGAGAGCTATCTATCTAATAGAAATGTTTTTCTTTAACGGAAGTTTCTCTAATGTCAAACATGTAAAGTGTGGTGTACCACAGGGAAGCTCTCTAGGCCCTCAACTCCTTTCTGTTTTACCAACGACCTGCCACTGGCATTAAACAAAGCATGTGTGTCCATGTATACTGATGATTCAACCATGTACTGTACGCATTAGCAACCACAGCTAATGAGGTCACTGAAACCCTTAACAAAGAGTTGCAGTCTGTTTTGGAATGGATGGCCGGTAATAAACTGGTCCTGAACATCTCTAAAACTAAGAGCATTGTATTTGGTACAAATTATTCCCTAAGTTCTAGACCTCAACTGAATCTGGTAATGAATGGTGTGGCTGTTGAACAATTTGAAGAGACTAAATTAATTGGCGTTACCTTAGATTGTAAACTGTCATGGTCAAAACGTATAGATTCAATGGCTGTAAAGATGGGCAGAGGTCTGTCCATAATAAGGAGATGCTCTGCTTTTTTTTGACAACACACTACAAAAAGCAAGTTCTGCAGGCTCTAGTTTTGTCTAATTTTGATTATTGTCTAGTTGTGTGGTCCAGTGCTACAAGGAAAGTCCTAGTTAAGCTGCAGCTGGCCCAGAACAGAGTGGCACGTCTTGCTCTTCATTGTAATCAGAGGGCTGATATAAACACTATGTATGCATCGTCAACTTACACAGAGCTCTGACACACACACACTTACCCCACCAGACATGCCACCAGGGGTCTTTTCACAGTCCCCAAATCGAGAACAAATTCAAGAAAGCGTACAATATTATATAGAGCCATTATTGCATGGAACTCCCTTCAATCTCATATTGCTCAAATGAACAGCAAACCTGGTTTCAAATAACAGATAAAGCAACACCTCAAGGCACAACGCCTCTCCTCTATCTGACCTAGATAGTATGTGTGCATGTATTGATATAGTTCTATCCTTGTGCTGTTGTTGTTTATTAATGTTCTGTATTATGTCATGTTTCATGTTTTGTGTGGAACCCCAGGAAAAGTAGCTGCTGCTTTTGCAACATCTAATGGGGATCCTAATAAAATACCAAATACCAAAAATTCCTCAATCGTTATTTCAAATAATTTCAGTGAACTGACAGCAATTGCTAGCTAGCTGAAATGTTGCTAGCTAGCAGGCTCAGCTAAATACAAATTCCCCTAGATACAGCCATGCCTCGTAGTCATGTCTCGTAGTCTCGTAGTCACGTCTCGTAGTCTCGTAGTCACGTCTCGTAGTCACGTCATGAGATTTGTAAATGAAGGGGAAATTTAATAATATAATAATACAAATTGAATGAGTTTCCAATCTTCCCATTTAGAGTTTCTGGCGCAGCACAGAAAAGCCCTTTTTCAGATGATGTGACAAAGGCATTTCGTAGCAGACCTGCTAACTGTCTTTGTTGTTACTGGTTGGAACCAACATGCAGTACCTAAAGCAGGAAGAGAGGCAAGAACCATTCATCCGCCAGCTCAGGGACAAGCTACACTATTCACAACCCTGTGTAATTTTCAATGTAATTGCATTGCTGGACTTTTTGAAAAGCTATGTATTTGTATTCTAAAAATGAACAAATAAAAGGAAATGTAGAGTTTAAATGTATTTTATATTTCTTTGTTTTAGCTGTTAGTGATAATTCCCTAAGTGTCAATACATTTGTGTTTACATCATTAAGCCTTTATGTATTTGTTATAAATTACCAAAGGGGTCTGACTTTAAATGAAGTACAGCGTCATGTGATATAGAGTCTTTATGGATGTGTTATGAATGATCGTAGGTGTCTCACTTTCAAACTCAGCATTACAGGACACTACATAATGTGTCAATGAATAGGTTATTAACGTTCTGCTGATTTATGAAGGTTCACTCATGATCCACAGGTTACCGTAGGGTGTGAGAGGTCAAAGACCTGACTGGGCCCAGCACTGCGTTGTATGGCTCGTTTTGTTGTTGTGTGTGTGTTTGTGTACTGAGGAACATGTAACTTGTTTCCAGAAGAAAGACACTTTCAATTTACTCCATCAAGGTATGTGTTTCTTGGTTTAACATCGTCCCCAGGCTATTGTACTCACAGCACACATAAGCCTGGGATATCAACCATTCAGTTGGCCTTAGTGGGAGTGACCATATAATTCTATAGGAGTGACCTTACTGAGTAAAGTATTTGTCACCGTCACTGCAGGGCTGCCAACTTTCAGAGATAGTTTGGAGTGAGATTTTTTTCGAGGGGGGAGAGAGAATCTCCATATACAGTACGTTAATAGGCCTACCTGTATCATTGGATCCGTTTGTGATCGTGTACGGATTGACTTTCATCTTCATCACCAGTTCTTTTTTGAAGTGTTATGTGACAGCTTCATTGATTATACAGGTGGTCTTTGTGCGGGCACACTTGTAGTCTTTAGCTGGGAATCTGGGAATCAGTGAAACACTCCTTGAACAGAGGCCCCAGGTGATCCGTTACTGCCAGCGGCACCTCTGCCGTCGCTGTCTGCAACAGAAAAGGGTTCTTTGTAGTAGATTTAACAGTGTTACATTCATTATTTATGATTTTTTTTTTATATGCAGACATCCCACCAACAGAAGCGGCTACGGGACAGACATTTTTTTTTTTACTTGCAGACTGCAGCGCCTTTTGTTTCTCATGGTGGCCCTGGCTCTTAATATGTCTGAAGACATCTGTAATACCAACACCAATAATGCATGCTCGTGGTGCCTTTGTATAAAAACGCCACTTTGACTATCCACTCTTTTCGCCTCTGTCTCTGGCTGGGTCTGCTGTCTCTTTGTCATCCTCTGAAGGACGGGGCCCAGCCTCTGTCTCTGGCTGGGTCTGCTGTCTCTCTGTCATCCTCTGAAGGACGGGGCCCAGCCTCTGTCTCTGGCTGGGTTTGCTGTCTCTCTGTCATCCTCTGAAGGACGGGGCCCAGCCTCTGTCTCTGGCTGGGTCTGCTGTCTCTCTGTCATCCTCTGAAGGACGGGGCCCAGCCTCTGTCTCTGGCTGGGTCTGCTGTCTCTCTGTCATCCTCTGAAGGACGGGGCCCAGCCTCTGTCTCTGGCTGGGTCTGCTGTCTCTCTGTCATCCTCTGAAGGACGGGGCCCAGCCTCTGTCTCTGGCTGGGTCTGCTGTCTCTCTGTCATCCTCTGAAGGACGGGGCCCAGCCTCTGTCTCTGGCTTCTGAATTTTGTTGGGGGCTTATCTTTTGCTGCCAACATTTAAACGAGTGTTCTCTTCCCTGTCACTTTAGATACAATCCTTAAAACAGAGATTGATTGCATTAGCCAAACTCCAATCGGGTTTGATTGATTTCATCTCATAAATTATGTCAAAACAATCTCTAAAAATCAATAGTTACTAGCTAGCTAGCTGATGCATTTCATTACCACTATCATTTCTCAAAGGATGAGTGACTGTGTTCCCCGATATCGAAAGTAAACTAAGTGGTGGTGCGTTAACCCTTTTTAGGGAGAACTTGAGACTCTTTGGCAGCCAGCACTAGCAGGCTAGCTAGCCAGTATGTAGCTAAGCTAACTTGTGTACGTTTTCCATAAATAACATAAAATGTTAGCTAGTTTTCTAGCTAGCAAATGTAAACCCAACATCCTGCCCCACATTGTAATTTCTGTCAATGATATCGTGGACTAAATTGCTTTGTTCTTTCTTTGATGTGAATTCTCTCTGGGGACATATCTTATATCAATTCTGTCAGTGGATTTTGATAATATTGCGTGAGCGCAGCCTGTATCAACTTTCACCGTAGGAATGAATAGGAGGGGCATTATTTTGGGATTGCAGCAGATAACCAGAAGTAATGATGATCGCATCTGGAGAGATGCTGCTTTTAAATTCATACCTGCACACAATTTAGGAAAATAAAGCACACAAAAAAAAACACTTTCTGAGGATTCCAGCGTGAGAAATAAGAGATGTAGCGTGAGAGCATGTGATCAGAGTCAATTGTGTGTGTCTCACGGTAAATTGCATGAGAGTTGGCAGCTCTGTCACTACTTAACACAGTCAAAAAGTCATAATTATTGATAAACCCTGCTCATTTCCACCTAACCCTAACTAATGAAGGCCAAGTTTGATGCGTCGGTCCACTAGACCCTCCACGCATTTGGGGGCAAATGTCTGGGAAGGAGATTAGGTGTAATGTGATTAACATGACTTCACTTTAGAACGTATGCCATCCTGCAGCACAACATGTCACCCTTTGTAAAGCACATGTTTATGTCATATTTCACATAGATGCTTTGTAACACATTGATGTAGTGCTTATGAAGGCATTATGAAGGGCTTTAGCCTTTATAAGCTGAATGTCATTTAAAGCGGGCCAAATATTTGGTATATATGTATATTATACCTCACATGCGACCTGTGATAAGACTATGCAATTAATATTAACAAAGCCTATTAAAATGTTTATCTGACTCAATAAAGATTATTAAGCAACGTGCAAGCAAGCGTTGTTGAGTTACAGTAATGGACTATTAAGAAAGGTCTGAGAATGCATTACTAAAGGCAAATAGATTGAATTACATTGTAAAATAAATTAATTCCCATAAAAGGCATAAACTTCAGTTACAAGGCATTACTGGCATTATGCAAGCATTAGCAATCTAGGCATAAAATACAAAGCATGAACAAAACAGGCCTACTCTTGCCATGGGCCTGGGTAGCCTACCAGAAGAGCATTTTCATACAACCGGGTCAAAGGCATTTCATTCCATTTTAGAACATTTGAAGGTGTGACTTTTTCAAAACAAAACAAACCATCATTGACCAATCAGACACACCAAGTAACATGATCAACCTGGCCCAGTTACAGAGGCTTGTGTGGGGGATGAGACCAATGCAAACAAGGCAGAATCCCTAAGGACAATAAAACCTTTAGCAGTAGAGTTCACCCTGTACAGATACAAGTTACCACAGAGACTATACATCCATATCAGGGAAGAAGTTTCAAATATATACCAAGCATGGATGCAATAGCATCACCAACACTCATTACAATACTCAATCCGCTGGATACTGTAATTAAAGGCCCCTTCTGCGTCACCTTTGATTTGTTTCCTTCCCCAAACAAAGCACAAAACACACAAACACACACACACACACACACACACACACACACACACACACACAAACACACAAACACACACACACACACACACACACACACAAACACACACACACACACACACACACACACACACACACACACACACACACAAAAAGATGATTTGAGAAATGAAAGGTTTCTACATCATTAGGGGAAAGCTAGTCTCGCAAAGCTTGAAGTCGAGGTTACCCCTCACATTCACTCACACATACTCTCTCTCTCTCTCTTTCTCTTTCTCTTTCTCTTTCTCTCCCTCTCCTTCTCTCTCTCTCTTTCTCTCTCTCTCTCTTTCTCTCTCCTTCTCTCTCTCTTTCTCTCTCTCTCTCCTTCTCTCTCTCTCTCCTTCCCTCTCTCACCACCTTTCTCTCCCTCTCCTTTTCTGTCTCTCATACCTCTCTCTCTCTCTCTCTCTTTCTCTCTTGCTCTCTTTCTTCAAGTGTCAGAGAATTAGATTGACATACTAATAACTTTCCCTGTAAATTATATTCTATCTATCTATCTATCTATCTATCTATCTATCTATCTATCTATCTATCTATCTATCTATCTATCTATCTATCTATCTATCTATCTATCTATCTATCTATCTATCTATCTATCTATCTATCTATCTATCTATCTATCTATCTATCTATCTATCTATCTATCTATCTATCTATCTATCTATCTATCTATCTATCTATCATCTTTACAACACTCATCTTCTCAGCAGTGGTTGCGTCACAGGTCCGTTACATGAGCAGCCCGCCTCTGAGATTTACAATAAAGCCGGGCTATATATGTACAGTTCAGTATCAGTGTCGGTGTCAGCCAGGACTTCTCAATAACAGCACATGTTACTGTACCAGGCACACTCCCTTACTTATGCCTGCTTTTAATAAACACTCGCTAGTTGGCAAAACAACCGCCAGAGAACCATGAATGCCATGAATACTAACCCACTGACCATTGGGGTTGATATTTATGATCGAGTACTTTGACGTGATTTACTCTCACATGATCAACCTAAACTCTTGTGGTCTTGAGGCATTTCCTGAAGGCATTTAATGTTTTAAACTGGAAGTAAATAACTTATAAAGCCGTTTGCACCAGCATGGACATTTCTAAAAGTTAGTTTACTACACAACTATTCTAAGTGCACACCCTCAGAGTTGAACACCCTCCACGGGCTATATACTGTCTCAATGTCATCTTGATCAGAGAGTGCAACTTCCATTTATTTAGTATTCAGTATTTATTTCTCCCTCTTCAGCCACAGGCACTCTCTTTCTGTCTCCCAGATAGGAGTTATTGTTTCAGTTCAATTTCATATTTTATTGCTCCCGAACATTAATCTCCTCTTTTCCCACGATTTCTGCTGTTAATCTTTCCCATGGTATACATGGTTTTTAAGGCACAAACGCATGTACATTTCGAAACACTGAGTTAACTCACACGCCCTGGGGGACACCTCCTCCCTCTTCCCTCTAACCAAAGACACCCCTATCCCCCAGCGCCCACCACCCACCTCTGCCTTCTACCAGTCTCTAACCCCTAAATGTGGCTACAAGCGTGAATGCATATGCAAAGGCGGAGTCTGTTTTTTGTCCACATGGTCGTTGCGTTCCACCCAGAGAGGAAGTCCACCTTGTGTAGTGTGTACCCACTAGGGGTCTTAGGGGGCCACAGTAGCTCACCAAGAAAGAGGGTCCGAGGCAGTCTTTGACTGGTGCTAGCGATGACATTGACATTTTTATGGATCTGGTGATATATGCCTTTTTGTTTACAAATACTAACTAGCTACATGCCTGGATAGTCTGGTGTTCTATGCTTTTCAACGTTACTTTTTTAGCCACAAAGGCCGAAGGAAACATGTCTCTCTATGAATTGCAATTGCTAGAGCTTGAACATAAATCACCCCCAGCGCTGGGCTCCCCCTCATATCCACACACTCTTGTTTTTACTTTGCATCAGGGGCAAGGCTTTGGTATAATTTACAGGCTATTTAATAGCACAATAACCATCCTCAATACATTTTCTGACTTACTTCTTGTGTCAACTTTGTACTACTAGACAAATACTGTATCAGCCACAAACCTTTCAATAAACTTCAGTGAACAAAAACAAACTCAGAAACCATAAGCGTTTGATACGTGTGTTTATTTCTTACAGATGAGTGTTGCAGCATTAGAATGTATGGCCTCTTATATTTGAGATTCTTCAAATAGCCACCCTTTGCCTTGATGACAACTTTGCAGCCACAGTTGGTTTTGCTGTTTTTCTTACTCACACTTCACTATAAAGACTACCATAATAACAGTCACTTCAACGTGTTTGTCAGCCATTAAAGACCATAACCAGTTTAACTTAAGGACCCAAAAAATGGCAGCTGTGCCAAAATAGTTGGGATTCCATGGCATATGGTTTAAAACTTATTATACTAATTTCTTGCAACCAATGTAATGTTATATATATGGGGGATATAACATTCCCAGCTCTGCAGATTTCGCTGCGAAGAGACAGAATCAATAAATAATTTGTTTTGGTACTGTCCATAATGTTTTTAAAATTGTATTTTATTTAACTAGGCAAGTCAGTTAAGAACAAATTCTTATTTACAATGATGGCCTACACGGGCCAAATTCAGACAATGCTGGGCCAATTGTTTGCCGCCCTATGGGACTCCCAATCATGGCCGGTTCTGATACAGCCTAGAATCGAACCAGGGTGTCTGTAGTGACACCTCTAGCACTGAGATGCAGTGCCTTAGACCGCTGCACCACTTGGGAGCCCACATATGTAGCCTATTTTTGGTCCAGGAATAGCTGAAGAATTGCAACATGTACCTGGAACTAACTCTGCAGATAGCACTACTGGGTGTTCTGAAAAGTCATAGTCAATCGATCAATCATATAACAATACTTTTACTTTTAAATTATGAGAATAGAAAGGTTCAGAACTTTTGTGAAACTTCACAGCACAGTTTAAAGAATATATGGCAAATAGAAATCCAATATGGATGGTGTTAAGAGATAGATGGGAGGGGTTGAATGGAGCTGAAGGTTGTGAATAATAAACAATTATTCATGTAAAACATACCGTGTCTGTAAAACGTACATAGGTTCAGAACCTTTGTGAAAGAAATAGGTGGTTGAGGGCAGAGGAAGGACAGGAGTAAAACAAACAAAATTGAATTATTGCACATAAAATATATATAGTATGTATAAGCTGGAAGTAGAAGCCTAAGTTTTGTTGTTCATTAGTTTACTCCAATTAGGGGAGGGTTGGTAGGATTAGAAAGTAAAAAGAAAATATATTTGACATTTTTCTTTATGTGTATGTATGTATTGATGGAAGCTATCTGCAATATTACATCTGATCTACCTACTCGGGAAAAAATACAATTAGCCCTGAGTCTCTACTTTTATCCAATGTAAAAAACACAATTTCAAATTTTGCTACATAAAATCTGAGCCGGTCGGTCACATTTGCAGACCTTTTAGACATTGTTTACGATCACAAAAATAAATTTCACGAGGAAAATAGTGAAATGTTAAACACAACACAAAAATACGTTGTCATGTCCATTGTCGTGTCTCTGAATTATCATTAAAAGTGAAGACTGCTATATTATGAAATCGATTCTCTATTATGAAATGATTATGTGATTAAACTAACCATCTAAACTTTAATTAACTAGGAAGTCGGGGCACCACTGGAATCTGTTGTTTAGAGAGTTACCAATTCCAGAATATTTGGATATTTTTGTCGCTCATTAATTAATTTTACCTTGATCAGTCTCATTCTTGAAAGTCATAAAATCCTAGTTTGCACAAACCCAGCCTTTACGTTGAATCATCCATACACAAATTGGCCCAATTATTTATTTACTAGCTAATTAAACAATTACACAATATACAGCATTATACAGTAAATACCTTCCCTAGTGGACTAAACAAATGTCAGGCTCTGGCCATAGAGAAGCTTTGCTTCTCTATATTTCTATGGTCAGAGTCTGGCAGATCTATTATTTCTACGTCTGTGTGGTGTTGTGTGTGGGATCCCTAATTAGAGGCAGCTGCTAGGCATTACCTCTAATTAGGGATCTTACTTATATGTCTGTGTTCCACTCCGTTGGCGTGGTTCATTGTTGTATATTGTCTCGTGTTCGTGCTACGTGTGTTCGTTGGCAACCCCAAGAAAATTTCGGGGGGGGGCTATGGGGTTGGTCTGGCTACGAGGAGGACGAGCCAGTACCGCTCTCCATGTGGAATACGGTGGAGAAGGAGGAAGAGGAATACCTGAAGGGGGTATATTGTGTTATTATGGAGCTGTGTAGGCGTAATTGGGAAGAGTGTGAGAACGAGCGGAGGGAGCTGGAGTTAAAGGTGCCCACGGTGTGCATCCCCAGTCCGGGTCGTTTAATGTCTACATCCCGCGCCGAGTCTCCAGTGTACATCCCCACTCCAGTATGTCCTATGCCGGTTTCACGTGTGAGAACTCCAGTGCCAGAGCAATCCGTTCCATCGGTGCCCAGTCCGGGTCCGGCCGTCTGCTACACTCCAGTGACAGAGCAGTCCGTTCCACCGGAGCCCAGTCTGGGTCCGGCCGTCTGCTACACTCCAGTGTCAGAGTAGTCCGCTTCACCGGTACCCAGTCCGGGTCCGGCCGTCTGCTACACTCCAGTGCGCGTCTCCAGTCAGGTACGTTCTGTGCCTGCTGCCCGCACTAGCCCTGAGGTGCGTGTTATTAGTCCTGTGCCACATGTGCCGACTCCACGCACCAGGCTTCCAGTGCGCGTCTCCAGTCAGGTACGTCCTGTGCCTGCTCCCCGCACTCGCCCTGAGGTGCGTGTTAATAGTCCTGTGCCACATGTGCCGACTCCACGCACCAGGCTTACAGTGCGCCTCTCCAGTCCGGTACATCCCGTGCCGACTCCCCGCACTCGACCTCCAGTGCGTGTGCCCAGCCAGGTTCCTCCAGTGCCGGCTCCACGCACCAGGCCTCCAGTGCGCCTCTCCAGTCCGGTACGTCCCGTGCCGACTCCCCGCACTCGACCTCCAGTGCGTGTGCCCAGCCAGGTACCTCCAGTGCCGGCTCCACGCACCAGACCGTCGGTGCGCCTCATCAGCCCGGAGCCTCCCGTGATGGTCGACAGCCCGGAGCCTCCCGTGATGGTCGACAGCCCGGAGCCTCCCGTGATGGTCGACAGCCCGGAATCCCCCGTGAAGGTCGACAGCCCGGAGCCTCCCGTGACGCTCGACAGCCCGGAGCCTCCCGTGACGCTCGACAGCCCGGAGCCTCCCGTGACGCTCGACAGCCCGGAGCCTCCCGTGACGCTCGACAGCCCGGAGCCTCCCGTGACGCTCGACAGCCCGGAGCATCCCGCGACGCTCGACAGCCCGGAGCCTCCCGTGACGCTCGACAGCCCGGAGCCTCCCGTGACGCTCGACAGCCCGGAGCCTCCCGTGACGCTCGACAGCCCGGAGCCTCCCGTGATGATTGAAAGGCCGGAGTCGCCTGCCACACCGGTGCCCAGTCCTGGCCCGGTTATTTGCCCCGCTCCATGGCCTGAACTTTTTTCCCCACCATTGTTGTTTCCAGGACCGGTGGGTTGCCCCTTTATATGGCCGGAGTCGCCTGCCACACCGGTGCCCAGTCCTGGCCCGGTTATTTGCCCCGCTCCATGGCCTGAACCTTTTGCCCCACCATGGTCATTTCCAGGACCGGTGGGTTGCCCCTTTAAATGGCCTGAGTCGCCAGCCACACCGGGGCCCAGTCCGGGCCCAGTAGAAATAAGGAGGAGGACATCCACTTCGCCGGGGCCGGAACCGCCACCGGCGATGGTTTATGTTTGATGTTTTTCCCTCCCTGACCCTTCCCTCATGTTTTTGTGTTTGTTTTTCTTGCGGCCGGGAGTCCGCGCCTTTGGGGGGGGGGGGGGTACTGTCAGGCTCTGGCCATAGAGAAGCTTTGCTTCTCTATATTTCTATGGTCAGAGTCTGGCAGATCTATTATTTCTACGTCTGTGTGGTGTTGTGTGTGGGATCCCTAATTAGAGGCAGCTGCTAGGCATTACCTCTAATTAGTGATCTTACTTATATGTCTGTGTTCCACTCCGTTGGCGTGGTTCATTGTTGTATACTGTCTCGTGTTCGTGCTACGTGTGTTCCTTTCATTATATATTGTATTTGTTATATTTGTATAGTTCGTCAGTTAATTTAATAAATATGTCGAACTATCGATACGCTGAGCCTTGGTCTCTCTACACACCCGAACGTGACAACAAAACAATGACAGTTTGGTTATAACACGATAGATCCAGAGAGGAAAGGAAGACACGGAATTTGGCCTCTATCGGACATGGGACGCTAATGACACATAAATCTGACTACATTTGCACTTTAACAATCACTCGTTCGTACAAAGGAATGTAATCAGTATTTACGATTGAGCTGGTGGTGTGAGGCTCTGGTTTGCCCAGTCGATGTCGCCATTGTTCCATTGTAGAATCTTCCGGGTCGTCGTGTGAGAGGTTCACGTGGTCTGAGAGGTTCATCTCACTCTATCGATGATTCCGCGTTGGTCAGTGTTCTCGTACTAGATTTGCGCACATGTTCAGCTGCAGTCTGTGCTAATCTAGGATGCACTTCTTCTTTAGTGAAGTAGTTCAGAGTTCATACCATCTCACGTGGGGATCAAGCTCCCTTCTTTTCTGGCCTATAGAGTTTAAAATTAAATTAGCCATTTTAGATGCGGGGACAAGTCCTCTGGTTATTTGGAGCTGAATGAAACGATCGTTACAGGGGCTTTTATTGTGGAGTAGAAAGGGGGCGTGGCCACTGGCTGGACACAAGTTAGTGTACAACCAGCTATTTTTATTTTAGAAGACTTAAATCGCATTGTAATCTTTTCAAAAGTATTCTTATGCTTAGTCAAACATTTTATCCAACAGTCAGATGCAAGCCTCATAATTGAGGGACCTGTATACACATAGTTAGGGTAAAGTTGCTGTATTGTCTTTCCTGAGGTCACAAGAATGAAACGCGAATAGCATCTTAGCTGGCCTCCTCACCGACCGTTTCCACATTCTCTAACTCTAAATTCTCAAATTCTGGGATGTAGTAGAATTGGGAGAATCCCCTTGTCTTACTGTGACTCTCTGTCCTCCATACTGCATGGTCGAAGTAGAGCCTGGAATTTATGACATTATGGTAAAGTCATAAAACTGATGGAGAGGAAGGGGGTTTATGACCCTAACATAACAGGCCAACGTCGTGACACCATGGTACCATTTTTTTTTTTTCACCTTTATTTAACCAGGTAGGTCAGTTGAGAACAAGTTCTCATTTGCAACTGCGACCTGGCCAAGACAAAGCAAAGCAGTGTGACAAATAACAACACAGAGTTACACATTAAACAAACAGTCAAAAACACATACATACAGAGTGCAAAATGTAGTGCAAAAATGCAGTAAGGTTAAGAGGTAGAACAATAAATAGACTATAGTGGTGAAATAAATTACAGAATTATCATCATTAACACAAGAATGAAGGATGTGCAAATTATGATGTGCAAATAGAGGTACTGGTGTGCAAGATTAGTGAAAATAAACAAAAAATAAATATGGGGATGAGGTAGTAGTGTGGGCTATTTACAGAAGGGCTATATACAGGTGCAGTGATCGATAAGCAGCTTTGATAACTGATGCTTAAAGTTATTGAGGGAGATAGGAACCTCTAGCTTCAATGATTTTTGCAATTCGTTCCAGTCATTGGCAGCAGCGAACTGGAAGGAATGGCGGCCAAAGGAGGTGTTGGCTTTGGGGGTGACCAGTGAGATATACCTGCTGGAGCGCATGCTACGGGTGGGTGTTGCTATAGTGACCAGTGAGCTGAGATAGGGCGGGGATTTACCTAATAAAGACTTATAGATGACCTGGAGCCAGTGGGTTTGGCGACGAATATATAATGAAGGCCAGCCAACGAGAGCATACAGGTCGCAGTGGTGGGTAGTGTACGGGGCTTTGGTGACAAAACGGATGGCACTGTGATAGACTACATCCAATTTGCTAAGTAGAGTGTTGGAGGCTAGTTTGTAAATGACATCACCAAAATCAAGGATCGGTAGGATAGTCAGTTTTACAAGGGCATGTTTGGCAGCATGAGTGAAGGAGGCTTTGTTGCGGAATAGAAAGCCAATTCTGGATTTAATTTTGGATTGGAGATGGTTGATGTGAGTCTGGAAGTTGAGTTTATAGTCTAACCAGATGCCTAGGTATTTGTAGGTGTCCACGTATTCTAATTCGGACCCGTCGAGAGTAGTGATGATAGTCCGGTGGGCGGGTGCTGGCAGCGTACGATAGAAAAGCATGCACTTAGTTTTACTAGCGTTTAAGAGCAGTTGGAGGCCACGGAAGGAGTGTTGTATGGCATTGAAGCTTGATTGAAGGTTAGTAAACACAGTATCCAAAGAGGGGCCAGATGTATACAGAATGGTGTCGTCTGCGTAGAGATGGATCAGAGAGTCACCAGCAGCGAGAGCGACATCGTTGATGTATATAGAGAAAAGGGTTGGCCCAAGAATTGAACCCTGTGGCACCCCCATAGAGACTGCCAGAGGATCGGACAATAGTCCCTCCGATTTGACACACTGAACTCTGTCTGCAAAGTATTTAGAGAACCAGGCAAGGCAGTCACTTGAGAAACCAAGGCTGTTGAGTCTGCCAATAAGAATGCGGTGATTGACAGAGTCGAAAGCCTTGGCCAGGTCGATGAAAACGGCTGCACAGTACTGTCTTTTATCGATGGCGGTTATGATATCGTTCAGTACCTTGAGCGTAGCTGAGGTGCACCCATGACCAGCTCGGAAACCAGCTTGCATAACAGAGAAGGTACGGTGGGATTCGAAGTGGTCAGTTATCTGTTTGTTAACTTGGCTTTCGAAAACTTTAGAAAGGCAGGGCAGGATGGATATTGGTCTATAACAGTTTGGGTCTAGAGTGTCTCCTCCTTTGAAGAGGGGGATGACCGCGGCAGCTTTCCAATCTCTAGGGATCTCAGACGATACGAAAGAGAGGTTGAACAGGCTAGTGATAGGTGTTGCAACAATTTTGGCTGATAATTTCAAAAAGAGAGGATCCAGATTATCTAGCCCAGCAGATTTGTAGGGGTCCAGACTTAGCAGCTCTTTCAGAACATCAGCCTTCTGGATTTGGGTGAAGGAGAAGTGGGGGGGGCTTGGGCAAGTAGCTTCCGGGGGTGCAGAGCTGTTGGCCGGGGTAGGGGTAGCCAGGTGGAAAGCATGGCCAGCCGTAGCAAAATGCTTATTGAAATTTTCGATAATCAAGGATTTATCGGAGGTAACAGTGTTTCCAAGCCTCAATGCAGTGGGCAACTGGGAGGAGGTGCTCTTATTCTCCATGGACTTTACAGTGTCCCAGAACTTTTTGGAGTTAGTACTACAGGAAGAAAATTTCTGTTTGAAAAAGCTGGCCTTTGCTTTTCTAACTGACTGTGTGTACTTGTTCCTGACTTCCCTGAATAGCTGCATATCGCGGGGGCTATTCGATGCTAATGCAGTGCGCCACAGGATGTTTTTGTGTTGGTCTAGTGCAGACAAGTCTGGGGTGAACCAAGGGCTATATCTATTCTTAGTTCTACGTTTTTTGAAAGGGGCATGCTTATTTAGGATGGTGAGGAAAGCACTTTTAAAGAACAACCAAGCGTCCTCTACTGACGGGATGAGGTCAATATCCTTCCAGGATACCTGGGCCAGATCGAATAGAAAGGCCTGCTCGCAAAAGTGTTTTAGGGAGCGTTTGACAGTGATAAGGGGTGGTCGTTTGACCGCTGACCCATTGCGAACACAGGCGATGAGGCAGTGATCGCTGAGATCCTGGTTGAAAACAGAGGAGGTGTATTTGGAGGGCAGGTTTGTCAGGATGATATCAATAATGGTACCCATGTTTACGGATTTTGGGTTGTACCTGGTGGGTTCCTTGATAATTTGTGTGAGATTGAGGGCATCTATCTTAGATTGAAGGACAGTCGGGGTGTTAAGCATATCCCAGTTTAAGTCACCTAACAATACAAACTCTGAAGATAGATGGGGGGCAATCAATTCACATATGGAGTCCAGGGCACAGCTGGGGGCTGAGGGGGGTCTGTAACAGGCGGCAACAGTGAGAGACTTATTTCTGGAAAGGTGGATTTTTAAGAGAAGAAGCTCAAACTGTTTGGGCACAGACCTGGACAGTATGACAGAACTCTGCAGGTTATCTCTGCAGTAGATTGCAACTCCGCCACCTTTGGCAGTTCTATCTTGACGGGAAATGTTGTAGTTGGGGATGGAAATTTCCGAATTATTGGTGGCCTTCCTAAGCCAGGATTCAGACACAGCTAGGACATCCGGGTTGGCGGAGTGTGCTAATGCAGTGAATAAATCAAACTTAGGGAGGAGGCTTCTAATGTTAACATGCATGAAACCAAGGCTTTTACGGTTACAGAAATCAACAAATGAGAGCGCCTGGGGAATAGGTGTAGTACTGGGGGTTACAGGACCTGGGTTTACCTCTACATCACCAGAGGAACAGAGGAGTAATAGAATCAATATTCGACTAAAGGCTTTAAGAACAGGACGTCTAGTACGTTGGGTACATAGAATAAAAGGAGCAGATTTCTGGGCGTGGTGGAATAGGTTGAGGGCATAATGTAAAGACAAGGGTATAATAGGATGTGAATTCAGTGGAGGTAAACCTAGGCGTTGGGTAATGAAGAGAGAGGTTGCATCTCTGGAGACACCAGTTAAGCCAGGTGAAGTCTCCGCATGTGTGGGGGGAGGAACAAAGGAGCTATCAGAGGCCAGTTGAGCAGGACTGGGGGCTCTACAGTGAAATAAAACAATAATAGCTAGCCTGAACAGCAAAAGACAAGGCATATTGAAATAAGAAAGGGGCAAAAAATAAAAAATAAATGAAAAATAAAAATAAAATGACCGTTAAATTAAGAGGGCTATGACAACGACGGGTAATGGCAATGAATGGACAAAGAGGGTCAGTTAGAAAAAGTGATGTACTACACACAGGACCTGAGGCCTGATAGTTAAACAGAACGAAATACCGTATAACCAAACAGTCCTGCAGGCATCAGCTGTGGAGCTGAGCAATCATAGGATCCGATGAAGTAGCAAAGAGGCGAGCCGGGGAATCAGTTCAATGGGCGCTGCACTCGGTGAGCGAGGAGGCAGAGCGTTCAGTGTTAGCAGGCCGGAGCTAGCAGGCTGGGCTAGCAGGCTGGGCTAGCAGGCTGGGCTAGCAGGCTGGGTTAGCAGGCCGGAGCTAGCAGATGGGTCTTCGGCGACGTCGCAGAGGAGAACCCTGTTGATACCACGTCGGACAATTACGTCGGCAGACCAGTCGCGGTGGCTCGGTGGGGCTCCGTATCGACAGTAGAAGGTCCAGGTAGGTTGATAAGGTACTGCCCGGGAGAGTAGCTAGCACACGTCGGATGTCCGGGAGATGAGCCTAGCTCACGCTAGCATTGGTAGCATGTACACAATGGAGCTTAGCTATAAACGTCGGTCACTCGAAATGCAGCTAGCTAGCTGTGATGAGCCGGTGTGGTGGTCCTGTTATTTCAGTGGAAATCCGGTGAAGTGGAAGGGGACGCAGTCCGATAAGCGCTGGGTTGGTAGCGCGCTGAGCAGACTGGCCAATATTGTCCGGACTGAAAGCTAGCTGAACAGCCAGAGCGGTGGTGATGACCGCTAGCAGTGGTTAGCGATGGCTGGTTAGCAAGCTAGCTAGCAGGCTAACTTTTGACTGCGGTGACGTCGCTAGCAGGCTAACCATGACGTCGTAGACAGCCTTTGCTGGACACTATTGTTGTTTCTGTAACTCCTGCTGCTGTTTCTTTAACTCATCCACCTGCTGCATAATGTCAGTGTCCAAAGGATCCTCAGCTGTCTTCCTCTTCCGGCCACTGGAGCTTGGTTCGGGGAGATGGAGCGGAGGTTGATGATCGCTGGTGCTCCCAACTTAAAAAAGTTAGGAGCACAAGATAAAATCTAGGAGCACCAGAAGATATACAGTACCAGTCAAAAGTTTGGACACACCTACTTTGAAATAGCCATGCTTTGCCTTGATGACAGATTTGCACACTCTTGGCATTCTCTCAACCAGCTTCATGAGGTAGTCACCTGGAATGCATTCCAATTCAATTAATTTCTTCCTTCTTAATGCATTTGAGCCAATCAGTTGTGTTGTGACAAGGTAGGGGTGGTATACAGAAGATAGCCTTATTTGGTAAAAGACCAAGTCTATATAATGGCAAGAACAGCTCAAATAAGCACATAGAAATGACAGTCCATCGTTACTTCATGACACGAAGGTCAGTCAATCCGGAAAGTGTCCAGAACTGTTAACCATTAAGCGCTATGATGAAACTGGCTCTCATGAGGACCGCCACAGTAAAGGAAGACCCAGAGTTACCTCTGCTGCAGAGGATAAATTCATTAGAGTTACCAGCCTCAGATTGCAGCCCAAATAAATGCTTCACAGAGTTCAAGTAACAGACACATCTCAACATCAACTGTTCAGAGGAGACTGCTTGAAATCAGGCCTTCATGGTTGAATTGCTGCAAAGAAACCACTTCTAAAGGACACCAATAAGAAGAAGAGACCTGCTTGAAGAAACACGAGCAATGGACATTAGACCGGTGGAAATCTGTCCATTGGTCTGATGAGTCCAAATTTAAGATTTTTGGTTCCAACCTCTGTGTCTTTGTGAGACACAAAGTAGGTGAACAGATGATCTCTGCATATGTGGTTCCCACTGTGAAGCATGGAGGAGGAGGTGTGATGATGTGGGGGTGCTTTGCTGTTGATACTGTCAGTGATTTATTGAGAATTCAAGGCACAGTTAACCAGCATGGCGACCACAGCATTCTGCAGCGATACGCCATCCAATCTGGTTTGCGCTTAGGGGGACTATCATTTGTTTTTTAACAGAACAATGACCCAAAATACCCCTCCAGTCTGTGTAAGGGCTATTTGACCAAGGAGAGTGATGGATGTCAGCATATGTGGGAACTCCTTCAAGATTGTTGGAAAAACATTCCTCATGAAGCTGGTTGAGAAAATGCCAAGACTGTGCAAAGCTGTCATCAAGGCAAAGCGTGGCTAATTTGAAGAATCTAAAAGGTAAAATATATTTTGATTTGTTGAACACTTTTTTGGTTACTACATGATTCCATATGTGTTATTTCAAAGTTTTGATGTCTTCACTATTATTCTACAATGTAGAAAATAGTCAATTGACTGGTACTGTATATACAGTATTTTCTTTATTGATTGAGATATAGCATATTGGGCCTATATGAATTCTACCTACTTCTGAATCACATGTTGTGCTCTAGAAACTCATATTTAACCCTGTAAAGACATTTGTTTATTGTAAAAAGCTAAAATGTTGATACAAAATCCTGTCATGAAATTACACAGCCACGGGCATTCTTCAGAAAGTCACTGATGCATTCTGTAATATTCAAGATGTACAAATCACTGATGCATTCTGTAATATTCAAGATGTACAAATCACTGATGCATTCTGTAATATTCAAGATATACAAATCACTGATGCATTCTGTAATATTCAAGATATACAAATCACTGATGCATTCTGTAATATTCAAGATATACAAATCAGTGATGCATTCTGTAATATTCAAGATATACAAATCAGTGATGCATTCTGTAATATTCAAGATATACAAATCAGTGATGCATTCTGTAATATTCAAGATATACAAATCAGTGATGCATTATGTAATATTCAAGATATACAAATCAGTGATGCATTCTGTAATATTCAAGATATACAAATCAGTGATGCATTCTGTAATATTCAAGATATACAAATCAGTGATGCATTCTGTAATATTCAAGATATACAAATCAGTGATGCATTCTGTAATATTCAAGATATACAAATCACTGATGTATTCTGTAATATTCAAGATATACAAATCAGTGATGCATTCTGTAATATTCAAGATATATAAATCAGTGATGCATTCTGTAATATTCAAGATATACAAATCAGTGATGCATTCTGTAATATTCAAGATATACAAATCAGTGATGCATTCTGTAATATTCAAGATATACAAATCAGTGATGCATTCTGTAATATTCAAGATATACAAATCACTGATGCATTCTGTAATATTCAAGATATACAAATCAGTGATACATTCTGTAATATTCAAGATATACAAATCACTGATGCATTCTGTAATATTCAAGATATACAAATCAGTGATGCATTATGTAATATTCAAGATATACAAATCACTGATGCATTCTGTAATATTCAAGATATACAAATCACTGATGCATTCTGTAATATTCAAGATATACAAATCACTAATGCATTCTGTAATATTCAAGATATACAAATCACTGATGCATTCTGTAATATTCAAGATATACAAATCACTGATGCATTCTGTAATATTCAAGATATACAAATCACTGATGCATTCTGTAATATTCGAGATATACAAATCACTGATGCATTCTGTAATATTCAAGTTATACAAATCACTGATGCATTCTGTAATATTCAAGATATACAAATCACTGATGCATTCTGTAATATTCAAGATATACAAATCAGTGATGCATTCTGTAATATTCAAGATATACAAATCACTGATGCATTCTGTAATATTCAAGATATACAAATCAGTGATGCATTCTGTAATATTCAAGATATACAAATCACTGATGCATTCTGTAATATTCAAGATATACAAATCACTGATGCATTCTGTAATATTCAAGATATACAAATCACTGATGCATTCTGTAATATTCAAGATATACAAATCACTGATGCATTCTGTAATATTCTTTACATGTTGGCTTTGGATCGAACTAATCTGGCTAGTTTTGTTTTTCTCTAGGGCACTCGGTAACAATTGCACAGTGAAGCCTATCATTACAAAACTGGTCAAACTGGTGCTCCCTAAATAAAATGTCAAGTCGCACTGCAAAATATCTAGGAGCATATGAGAACAAAATAGTCACACTTTAGACCCCTGGTGTCAAGCAATGACAGAAGGCCTAGTATAAGCATCAGGTTTAACCATGCCTCTATAACATAATTTTGGCTTTTTGTACATTAAATGAAGACAAATGTTTTAGACCCAACGCACTGAAAAAAAACAAATGACCATGATTGAGGATGTACAGAATCAAATTAACGTTCTGCTTTCACTTTAATCATCTTAAGGAAATGTACTCAACCAGAAAAATAGAATGAATTGAACACAAAAGGGCAGACAATACCATAATCCCTTTTGTATTGTATGGTAGAGACCAATTTTTCATTTTAATTAACATTAGACCAAAAAAATTAAACTTTCTGAAGGATGTCATGGAGACGGGGGGGGAGATGTCTTCGATTCTAACGGTTGGTTGGCTGGAATTGGACGTCTGTTCCGAGGTTGTTAACTCTGTTGACAAATAGCTACAAATGGTTCAGTAGGTTACAATGTCAGTCTCCATTGTCCAGTAGACCTAGGTGCTAGAGGGGACCATAAAATAGGCTGACACACAGACAAACAGGAAATACTGGCCACTTGGTCACCGCTATATCCTGTGTTACTCATTTCAAAGGGACGGCTGCGGTTGGTCCACTCCTCCTGACTGACTGACCACCACTCATGCCTCCACCCACAAACACATGCAGCGTCCATTAGCTATGCAGTAATCTCACACCCATCAAACACACTCCCACAAATCCAACCTGACTTTTATAGACGCAATTATGAGGTCTATGAATATTGTATCAAATGAATATATGCATTTTTTTTATTCAAGCTGTGTTGACTGAAAAGCCATTTCTTGGTTGGAAAAATCAACCGTAGACAGTATGGCTGCACTGCTGGCAAAATAGTTTGCATTTTAATGACAAATCCCTGCGACGAGCTCCACTCAGACATTTAAATCCAAAGTTGACGTTTTGGAGTCCCGAATTGGGAGTACGTTTTGCATTCTCTCACCCTCTCTCTTTCTGAGTGACACTTACTCTCAATGTCTGTGGTCTATTTAGTGCGGCGGAGATGCATTTTATTGGCGACCACATAATGTGAGCGAGTGGCATATTTTCGCCATAGTAATGCACCAAAAAGTTCCCTCCACCAGTGCAAAGGCATTCCCTTTGGGGAATATTGTAATGCAGTCTGACTTTTGCCAACGAGTTAGTTAAAACATTTGTAACATCTTTTTCAATGGAATTTGTAATTGAATCATGACATGGGTTATTGATTTGCCTTTTCCACGGCAACAAGGAGTATGAGGAGGGGGGGTGACTCATTTGTGCAAGGCTTGCAGGGAATGGAATCTGGGAAATAGCTGATGTCTGCCATAGGGTTTTGGCATGGTCTCTGGTCTCTTGTTTGTGGGGTAGCCATTGGCAGCCCTACATAGTGGTTTCTGCAAGAGATAAATTACATCATAATCCACTTAGATGGGACCACATTCTCATTTCAGGTCTTTTGGACCTGAGAAAAGTTTCCTCCAAAGTATGAATACTTTTATTGCTCCAATCCCCCACATTTTTTAACTCGGGTGGCTGGTTTAGGTATAACATTAACTCGACTCAATAAACAAAATCTTGAGACTGGAAAGTGGTCATTTAAAATAGGAGTTATTTTGCATGTAAGTTGGGATATCGAGAAGAGCATGACTAAACTGAAAAGTGACCCATGTTATTTTATGAGTTACTCACTTGGAAAGCCCATCTTCATTACAAAATACTGATGGGTTGAAAGACTTATATATGAGTTACTTCTATAAAACTTCTCAACCAGTGGTAACAGACTGCTATATTTCAAAAAACCCAATTTGACAAAACTGTATGATTTTTTTTATAATTCATATAGTTTTCTAAGTCACTGTTGTGCAGTTCTAAAGTATGGTGAGTCATTTGTCTGCAATTGTAATGATAATTGTATTATCTACCTGGCAACTACTTTGCTCTATTCTGATTGGTCAGATGTTTTGTTAATTATTGGTGGATGACAGGAAGTAGACTGTTGGACACAAAGCTTACCTCAACCGGCTTCAATAATATTTCAGTAAGGTTCTCTCCTTGAGAAATAGTCTACTTATGAATTGGACCACAAACCTCCCACTTTGCAGCCAGATGTCTTGCCTTTGGGTAGCAGTGCTACTGTATAATGCTTCCCCGAACATAATGCTACATGATAACCCTTCATTTTACAGCCCGTTAATCACTATGTATTTCCTAGGTAAATCTATAGCAACAAAAAACTAAACACGTAATAAAATGTCTTGAACATACTTATTAGTAATCAAGCAAGTACTGTAAGTACTACATACTTCATTAGTAAATACAAAATCCGAAATGTATAGGAATTTACAAGTAAGTATGAAGGTACTACTAAGCACCAGCTAATAACTATTTCAATATAACATATAAGAAACACCAAAGAACATTGTGAGGTTTTAGGGTTTTCAGTTGGTTGTCGAATGGTCTATCTGTATGTTGTATTTCTATGCTTGTGTGGTGTTAATTGGCTTGATGAGTGCACCTGGTAGCTTGCTACTACCTCTATTTAAGCAGTTCTGGTGTGTTTTGTGTTGTGAGGTATTGTTTGTTCTGTACGCTTTACTGAGCCTTCATTCGTCGTGTTATTAGCCTTCTGTATTTCTGGATTTTTGCTTGCCTTTGGATTATGAATTTTGCCTAGCCCTTTTGTACCGCTGCCCTTTTCTTGGGATTCTACTTTTTGTATCCTATTGGGACGTATCATTAAACCTTCTGCGCACTGCGCTTGAATCCAATTCTGGACTAAGAGTATTCATTACAAACATACAAAGTCACAAGATGTAATTGTATAGTAAAACATTTTAGTCCTTAAGGTAAGTACAAGTAAGAATCAGATTACTACTATTTAAATACAGTACATAGTCCTGCCAGTCTCATTCAAAGTAAGACCTAAGAAACACCTAGGAACATACAGTACATGGTAATTAATCATTTATTACCAGGTAATTACCAAAAAACCCCTTCAAGTCATCTGCTTGTGTTGATATTCTCTCCCATTTATTCTATGTACTTTACCTTCTATTCTATGCATTTTTCACACAGGATAAAAATATAACACTGATAAGTACTGCTTCTCAATGTCATTTCTGCTCTGCTTTAGACAAATTGAGTGCTTCAGTTGCACTTCTCCCCTCGGATGAGAAATCTTTGCTCTCCTCCTCAGACCAATCAAATGTTTGCCTTCATGAACAGACATTCTATGTTTCTATCAGCATACAGCGTTCTGACTGTGTGTAGCTACTTTTCTCCAGTACTTTTCTCTGTGTACTTTTCTCCGGTAAAATGCAAGAGGAACTTCCAGCAAAACATTAGGACATGTAGCTGGTTACATTATTTCTATGATAAACATTAGAACTACACTATATATGCAATAGTATGTGGACACCCCTGCAAATGAGTGGATTTGGTTATTTCAGCTACACCTATTGATGACAGGAGTATGAAATCGAGCACACAGTCATGCAATCTCCATAGACAAACATTGGCAGTAGAATGGCCTTACTGAAGAGCTCAGTGACTTTCAACGTGGCACCAACAAGTCAGTTCGTCAAATTTCTGCCCTGCTAGAGCTGCCCCGGTCAACTGTAAGTGCTATTATTGTGAAGTGGAAACGTTTATGAGCAACAATGGCTCAACCCTGAGATGATAGGCCACACAAGCTCACAGAACGGGACCGCCGAGTGCTTAAGCGTGCAGCGTGTAAAATCATCTGTCCTCGGTTGCAACACTCACTACCAAGTTCCAAACTGTCTCTGGAAGCAACGTCTGCACAAGAAGTGTTCGTCGGGCAGCCGCACACAAGCCTAAGATCACCATGCGCAATATCAAGCGTTGACTGGAGTGGTGTAAAGCTCGCTGCCATTGGACTCTGGAGCAGTGGAAACATGTTCTCTGGAGTGATGAATCACGCTTCAGCATCTGGCAGTCTGATGGACAAATCTGGGTTTGGCGGATGCCAGGAGAACCCTACCTGCCCCAATGCATAGTGCCAACTGTGAAGTTTGGTGGAGGAGGAATAATGGTCTGGGGCTGTTTTTCATGGTTCAGGCTAGGCCCCTTAGTTCCAGTGAAGGGAAACCTTAATGCTACAGCATACAATGACATTCTAGATGGTTCTGTGCTTCCAATTTTGTGGCAACAGTTTGGGAAGGCCCTTTTCTGTTTCAGCATGAAAATGCACCAGTGCAAAAAGCGAGGTCCATACAGAAATGGTTTGTCGAGATCGGTATGGAAGAACTTGACTGGCGTGCACAGAGCCCTAACTTCATATATATGTGGCAAATATGTGGCAAAGCAATTAAGTTTTTGCCCTGAAAACAAAGTGTTATGTTTGGGGCATAATCCAATACAACACATCACTTAGTAACTGCCTCCTTATTTTCAAGCATGGTGGTGACTGTATCATGTTATGGGTATGCTTGTCATCTGCAAGGACTAGGGAGTTTTTCAGGATAAAAAGAAACAGCATGGAGCTAAGCACAGAAAAATCCTAGAGGAAAACCTGGTTCTGTCACACCCTGATCTGACTCTACCTTTGCCCCACTACTCTAGATTATAGAACTCTGCTTGCCCCTGACCTGTCTTTTGCCTGCCCGCTGTTGGTATATAAACATTTGTTATTCCAAACGTTGTCTGCACCTGGATCTCACTTGTACGCTGAGAGGTCCAGTCTGCTTTACACCAGACACTCGGAGAGGAATTCCCCATTTAGCAGGACAATAAACTACAAGGCAATTCTTGAAAATTGCTGTCTTGTCATGATCCCCAACACCTTAACAAAGCTTGAATATTTTTTAAAAAGAATAATGGGCAAATATTGCACAGTCCAAATGTGCAAAGTTCTTAAGTCTTGTTCACACTGCAGGCATTAATGCTAAAATCTGTTTAGTATTTCAAATCCAAAACTACTGACTGTCCAAACAGCAAGTTACAAGTGACCACATCGGATTTGTGTGTGTTCAGACAGTAGTCATTTGGGGACAAAGCTATGCTAGTTGTCATAGTAATGGCGGGTGTGTGTGCGCAGTGGTGTAGGCTGATTGGTGGTGGTGCTCATGCTTCCTATCACTCAGAAGTTATGTAGCAAGCTAAGGTGACAACAATGCCTGCATGGACATTTCCCAGCTTCTTTGAATGTTCAAAATCGTAGGGTAAGAATACTTTTAAAGCCTCAAAGGATAAGACGATTCAACTTTCAAAAGGAATCCTTCCTAATTAGCCGTTTATCTTTCTAACACAATCACTAATTTGTTTGTACACAATTAACAAGCACATGTTCTTGTCAACAGAGTAGCTAGCGAGCAACAAGACGTTCCAAATAACAAATAAATCAGATTTGACCGTTCAGACACAAGTCACATGGCCAGGAATCATATTTGTATGTGACTTCTAAACACGTATGAAGTTGGTTTGAAATGTGGCTTGAAATATCCGATTCCATGTGCTTTTTGGCTGTTCAGACTGCAAGAACATCAACAGATTCGAATCAGATATGCAAATTAATAGGATTTGAGTCACTTCCAATTGTCAATGTGTGTCAGGCTCTGGCCATAGAGAAGCCTATTTGCTTCTCTATGTAGCTATGGTCAGAGTCTGACAGTGTCTTTCTTTTCTGTTTCTGTGTGGGTTTTGGGTTGGATCCCTAATTAGAGGCAGCTGCACCGCATTGTCTCTAATTAGGGATCCTATATATGTTAGTCGGTCATTCACTCTGGTGTGGGTCGTTGTCGTTATATGTCGCAGTCACGGTGATAGTAAGTGTGCTTGTGTTACGTCCGTTCATTTCGTTTGTGTGTTGGTGAACGTGACGTTGTCTATCGTTTTTGGGTTTTGTGTTGTATAGTCATTTGGTGTGTTATTATACATAGTAATTATATCTGAGATTATTACATAGTATAATAAATCATGTCGAACTATAATCCCTGCGCTGCGTCTTGGTCTGTCTCTGCACCCGCTCGTGACAATGTGAACACGGCTTTAGAGACTTACCCAAGAAGACTCACAGCTGTAATCACTGCCAAAGGTGTTTCTATGTATTGACACAGGTGGGTGAATACTTATCTAATCAAGGTATATTAGTGTTTTATTTTTCATTCATCTGTAATGCATGTTATAATATTTCTTCCACTTTGAGTATTTTGTCTAGATCATTTACAAAAAAGGCCAAGTGTGGTGCCAGGACAACAACCTTTCCCTCAACGTGATCAAGACAAAGGAGATTGTGGACTACAGGATGTGGCTGTAGTGGAGTAGGTCGTGAGGTTCAAGTTCCTTGGTGTCCAAATCACCAACAATCTATTGTCTATCAACAGACCAGACAGTCGTGAAGAGGGCACGACAGCGCCTGTTCCCCCTCAGGAGACTGAAAAAAATTGGCATGGGTCCTCAGATCCTCAAAAGATTCTACAGCTGCAACATTGAGAGCATCCTGACAGGTTGCATCACCACCTGGTATGGCAACTGCTCGGCATTCTGACCGTAAGGCTCTACAGAGGGTAGTGCGTACAGCCCAGTACATCACTGGGGCCAAGCTTCCTGCCATCCAGGACCTCTATACCAAGCGGTGTTAGAGGAAGGCCCTAAAAATTGTCAAAGACTCCAGCCAGCCTAGTCATAGACTGTTCTCTCTGCTATCGCATGGCAAGGGGTACCAGAGCGCCAAGTCTAGGTTCAAAAGGCTTCTCAACAGCTTCTACCCCCAAGCCATAATACTGCTGAACAATTAAACAAATTTAAATAGCCCCCCCACCCTTTTTTTTACACTGCTGCTACTCACTGTTTATTATCTATGCATAGTCACTTTACCCCTACCTAGATGTACATACCACCTCAATTATCTCGTCTAACCTGAACCCCCGCACCTTGACTCGGTACCGGTACCCTCTGTATACAGCCTCATTACTAACCTGAACCCCCGCACCTTGACTCGGTACCGGTACCCCCTATATACAGCCTCATTACTAACCTGAACCCCCGCACCTTGACTCGGTACCGGTACCCCCTGTATACAGCCTCATTACTAACCTGAACCCCCGCACCTTGACTCGGTACCGGTACCCTCTGTATATAGCCTCATTACTAACCTGAACCCCCGCACCTTGACTCGGTACCGGTACCCCCTGTATACAGCCTCATTACTAACCTGAACCCCCGCACCTTGACTCGGTACCGATACCCCCTGTATACAGCCTCATTACTAACCTGAACCCCCGCACCTTGACTCGGTACCGGTACCCCCTGTATACAGCCTCATTACTAACCTGAACCCCCGCACCTTGACTCGGTACCGGTACCCCCTGTATACAGCCTCATTACTAACCTGAACCCCCGCACCTTGACTCGGTACCGGTACCCTCTGTATATAGCCTCATTACTAACCTGAACCCCCGCACCTTGACTCGGTACCGGTACCCTCTGTATATAGCCTCATTACTAACCTGAACCCCCGCACCTTGACTCGGTACCGGTACCCTCTGTATATAGCCTCATTATTGTTATTATTATTATTTTTAGTTTTTTGAGTAATTAAACTGCATTGTTGTTTAAGGACTTGTAGGTAAGCATTTCACGGTAAGGTCTACACCTGTTGTATTGTTGGTTAAGGGCTTGTTAGTAAGCATTTCACGGTAAGGTCTACACCTGTTGTATTGTTGGTTAAGGGCTTGTTGGTAAGCATTTCACTGGAAGGTCTACACCTGTTGTATTGTTGGTTAAGAGCTTGTTGGTAAGCATTTCACTGTAAGGTCTACACCTGTTGTATTGTTGGTTAAGGGCTTGTTGGTAAGTATTTCACTGTAAGGTCTACACCTGTTGTATTGTTGTTTAAGGACTTGTAGGTAAGTATTTCACTGGAAGGTCTACACCTGTTGTATTGTTGGTTAAGAGCTTGTTGGTAAGCATTTCACTGTAAGGTCTACACCTGTTGTATTGTTGGTTAAGGGCTTGTTAGTAAGCATTTCACTGTCAGGTCTACACCTGTTGTATTGTTGGTTAAGGACTTGTAAGTAAGCATTTCACGGTAAGGTCTACACCTGTTGTATTGTTGGTTAAGGGCTTGTAGGTAAGTATTTCACTGTAAGGTCTACACCTGTTGTATTCGGCGCACGTGACAAATACAATATGATTTAGTTTTTTGAATTCAATCCTTTTTAATCCCACTTTGTAACACAATAACATGTGAAGAAATCCAAGGGGGTGAATACTTACCCACTGTATATCTCCTCTAGCTTGTCCAGCTTAATAAATACATCACACATTTTCAAAGCTTTGTTTGGCGCTCCTCGCTAACCAGTCCCATCGTCTCATCCCATTTTACCAATCTGGACAGACCCCCATCCATCACTACTCAATTAATCCTGAGAAGTAAATTTGCGTTACGCCCCTGCACTCCAAATAGGCCCATTTTATTGTCAACGAGACAGTGAAAAAATGTGTCTCATTCAGGCTACAAGCATATCATTTTAACTTATTCGAAGAGGACCTAAAGGCAAGGACGGCACAACCTGCTCCTTTTAGCTGTCAGTTTTGGCAGAGAAAGACAGACTCCTCTCCAGGGGAAAAGTGATTTCATCCAAATAGTGTTTATATGTTGGGAGCTGGTTTGTATTCAGCAAACACCAACCCAATGGGTATTTTAAACGTGCATAATTGGCTAATATTTGGTTGAGATGTTTATTAATGAGATTACAACCTAGATTCACCTACTCAAGAAGACAGCCAATTGTTAGTTGAATTTCCAATGTGTTATCACTATGTTTTCAACTATCTAAAAGCACAACAAAATTCCAATGGAAAAACAATTTGATATTTGGTTAAGTTGTCACTCAAAATTATTTTACTGTGCTTTCAACCATTTAAAAGCACAGCAAAGTTCAAATGGGAATACAATGTCAGATATTTTGGTTATTTATACAACATATTATTTAATGAATTATCACTGTACTTTATCTAATAGCAGAAAGTGATGAATGTTGTTTGAGATTCTCAGCATATTACAGCAATTGGGAAGATCTCCGCAGAGCTGTGTTGACCTATGCATGCTATCTTGCATATATACACTTTATGTGATTACATAAGAAGACATTTATAGTTACAGTAACCTCAAAATGTGGCTATGAATGTGTTTTGAATGTTACATTTGAGCCAGTTTTGCTAAAGCAGGAAAATAATCCTGCAGCAACAGGAAATGTGAATTATTATGTGGATTATAATTAATCTTTGTAGGATTTGATACATTTTTCAGAAGGGAAAATCAAGTCTGAAATGTCAAAGTGGAAATAAAAAACATATAATGTATGTGATATAAACAGAGAGGTATATTTTCTGTGTGATTTAAATATTGACTGGCTTTCATCAGGCTGCCCACTCAAGAGAAAGCTTCAAACTGTAACTAGTGCCTGCAACCAGGTTCCGTAAAGTGAGTGTGGAAGAGGTGAAAAAAATATTATATATCAACAATGACAAGCCACCAGTGTCTGACAATTTGGACGGAAAATTACTGAGGATAATAACGGATGAAATTGCCACTCCTATTTGCCATATCTTCAATTTAAGCAAGGCTGGAGGGAAGCAAAGGTAATTCTGCTACCCAAGAATAGTAAAGCCTTTACTGTCTCAAATAGTCGACTAATCAGCCTATTACCAACCCTTAGTAAACTTTTGGAAGAAATTGTGTTTGACCAGATACAATGCTATTTTACAGCAAACAAATTGACAACAGACTTTCAGCACGCTTATAGGGATAGACATTCAACAAGCACAGCACTTACACAAATGACTGATGATTGGCTGAAAGAAATGTATGACACAAATATTGTGGGAGCTGTTTTGTTAGACTTCAGTGCGGCTTTTGACATTATCGATCATAGTCTGCTGCTGGAAAAACGTATGTGTTATGGCTTTACACCCCCTGCTATAATGTGGATAAAGACTTACCTGTCTATCAGAACACAGAGGGTGTTCTTTAATGGAAGCCTCTCCAACATAATCCTGGTAGAATCAGGAATTCTCCAGGACAGCTGTTTAGGCCCCTTACTTTTTTCAATCTTTAGTAATCTTTGAGTAAAGCCAGTGTGTCTATGTATGATGGATGACTCAGCACTATATACATCAGCTATTACAGCGACTAAAATGACTGCAACACTTAACAAAGAGCTGCAGTTAGTTTCAGAATGGGTGTGTGATGGAAAGTTTATCTTTGTGTATGTTTAGAATAATGCTGCTTCGTAATTACATGTCTTGGCTGGGTTCATGCGAGTGACGGATTGACTACACACAGGAGTAAACCATAATATCACTGATAAGCAATTTGGCAGTACGCCCAGAACATTGTTCTGGGAACCAAAAGGAGTATCTCAGTTTCAAGGTACCAGTTTTGAGAGAAGAAGCATCGTGGAGTATCAGTCAGTCACATGCAAGAACCAACGTTAATAATGAATCATGTAAATCATGCTTACAGTATATCACTTGTTGTGTAGTGGTATATAAGGACTGAGCACCCTTTTCAGAGTGTTCATCAAGCTTGGGTCGAGTGATTCATTTAATCTTCACTTCAGGTGTCCCTGGTGTTGGATTTCCACCACAGGTGGCAAGGAATAAGTTAGTCCTAAATATTTCAAAAACTATAAGCATTGTATTTAATCAAATCATTCACAAAACCCTAAACCTAAACTAAATCTTGTAATGAATTGAAATTGAACAAGTTGAGATGAATAAACTGCTTGGAGTAACCCTGGATTGTAAACTGTCATGGTCAAAACATATTGATGCAACAGAAGCTAAGATGGGGAGAAGTCTGTCCGTAATAAAGCGCTGCTCTGCCTTCTTAACAGCACTATCAACAAGGCAGGTCCTACAGGCCCTAGTTTTGTCTCACCTGGACTACTGTTCAGTCGTGTGGTCAGGTGCCACAAAATTGCGCGGCTGGCCCTTAAATGTACATACGGAGATAACATTACTGATATGCATGTCAATCTCTTATGACTCAAAGTGGAGGACAGATTGACTTCATCACTACTTGTTTTAGTAAGAGGTGTTGACAAGCTGAATGCACCGAGCTGTCTGTTTAAACTACTAGCACACAGCTCGGACACCCATGCATACCTCACAAGACATGCCACCAGAGGTCTCTTCACAGTCCCCAAGTCCAGAACAGACTATGGGAGGCGCACAGTACTACATAGAGCCATGACTACATGGAACTCTATTCCACATCAGGTAACTGATGCAAGCAGTAGAATCAGATAAAAACTGTGAATAGACACACACACAGGTACAGACACACACACGTACATTGTAATATTGTTGTATCATACATTTTGTGTTGTGAATATGTGGTGGTGTGACAGTGTTATATGATGTACTGCTTTACCTTTTGATTTATGTGTAATATTAATGTGTTTGGACCCCAGGAAGAGGCAGCTAATGCGGATAAATAAAATAATAAAATACAAATTCAAATTAAGATCCTACACCTGTAGTTCATAAGATAACCTTAACTTTACGATTTTGATTTTGTATTACAAAACAAATATTGAATTGTCTTTGCTTGACAAAGAAACCAAACATTTGAAGGAGATGTATCTTCTGCTTGGATAGTTACATCTGTGCTACTGACTAAGTCTGGCTTTAATTACAGTTTGTCTACAAATGAATAATTATATGTTGGAATCATGTCTTCACCTTAACCAAAAATCCAAGTTAAAGAATAGGACTAAATCAAATCAATCTTTAATCTTTACTTAGATCGTTGCGTTGCTAGGCATTATTTCTGTCCCTCTCGTGATAAATTATTACTTACCATTTAGGCAGAAATCTACATTATATTTTGATGTTGTGATTGCTATGGGTGGCAGGCTAGATGGGAGTAAGTCTGGCAACATCTAAAACTGCTATGAATTCAGACTTTACGTCCTCAACACACACCGACCATTCTTTCTGCTCACCTCGCACCTTCCCCAATTGCTCCATTACACCCAGGCCTGAGCTGCAAATTCAATCAGGACAGCGAGGCATGGGGGGAAGAGTCTGGGGGTACGGAAATTCAAATTGTTTTTTCTCATTCCGCATATGGGAGCTGAGAGGTACCCTCCTCACCCCTACTAGCGAGCAAGTGCTTTTCAATTTGCCAGATTAGTGCCCCTAGCACCCCACCATGTTTTAGAACACAACGAGGGAGCGCTCTCCTTCCTCCCTCGCTCCTCGACCACTCCATGTCTCCCCAATCTTATTAAGCAATTAAATATTTCTCCCTCCAAAGATTTTATTCCATCTAATTTCTCCACTTCCCGCCATGCACCTTCTAATAAGCTTTAAGGTTAACCAAATGCCCTCCTCCTTCCCACCGCGTTGGGCACCACGGACGGAACGGAAGCAAAGATAATTTTCCTATATATCATGTTATGAGTGTGTTTCAATGGTGTTCCTTGCCCTGAATGAAAAACTAAAAAAATAACAGCCAGCGCGAAAAGTGAAATATTCAGTTTCCTTGAAAATATGGTCTTTAGTTGTGCCACTAAGTGGCATGCTATCCATAATCTGATCCACTGCTTGGCTAGGGAGGGACTGTTTTTGTTGAATGTTGTGTTTGTAATCGACTAGACATCATACCTCAACAGTTAGCGTATTATTTATTTCTGGAAAATGGAGCAGCCCTCATTATAGCAGCAGGGGTAGACCCAAGCACCCAGGATTACATACAAGCCTGTCTAAACAGTTCCTATAATTCTGCATACCACAGATTGCTATGTGAAATATGAAGGGAAAAAAAGACGTGTAACACCTTTAATCTCCCCGCTATCATTGTTTATATGGACATTTTGAACACAAGGACAAGTCCACTCAAGTGCATTTCAGGGAAAAGGATTGTCTGGGAAGAGGGCATACCTTTTCCCTTACTGGGGGGGAGGGGACAAAAAGTGTGACCCGAGTCATCGAATGGCATTTGTCACATGAGGCGAATACAGCAGGTGTAGACCTTACTGTGAAATGCTAACTTGCAAGCCCTTAACCAACAATGCAGTTTTAAGAAAATAGAGTTAAGTTCAATATTGACAACATTTTAAAAAGTTAAAAAATCAAAAAAACTATAATAACGAGGCACAGGGGGTACCGGTTACGAGTCAATGTGCGGGGGTACGGGTTAGTCGAGGTAATTTGTACATGTAGGTAGGGGTAAAGTGACTGGCGGGGGAGTGGGGTGTCAAGGTGGCTATTGGATTAATTGTTCAGCAGTCTGATGGCTTGGGGGCAGAAGCTGTTAAGAAGCCTTTTGGACCTAGACTTGGCACTCCGGTATCGCTTGCCATGCGGTAGCAGAGAGAACAGTCTATGACTTGGGTGACTGGAGTCTTTTAGAATTTTTGTGGCCTTCCTCTGACACCGCCTAGTATTTAGGTACTGGATGTCAGGATGCTTGGCCCCAGCGATTTACTGGATCGTACGCACTACCCTGTGATCAGGCATACCACTGTTGTGTCGTCAGCAAACTTAATGATGGTGTTGGAGTCATGCTTGGCCACGAAGTCATGGGTGAACAGGGAGAACAGGAGGGGACTAAGCACAAACCCCTGAAGGGCCCAGTGTTGAGGATCAGCGTGGTAGATGTGTTGTTGCCTACCCTTACCACCTGTGGGTAGGCCTGTCAGGAAGTCCAGGATCCAGTTGCAGAGAGAGCTGTTTAATTCCAGGGTCCTTAGCTTAGTGATGATCTTTGTTGGCACTATGTTGTTGAACACTGATCTGTAGTCAATGAACAGCATTCTCACATAGGTGTTCCTTTTGTACAGGTGGGAATGGGCAGTGTGGAGTGTGATTGCGTCATAAGTGGATCTGTTGGGGTGGTATGTGAATTGGAGTGGGTCTAGGATTTCCAGCATGATGGTGGTGATGTGAGCCATGACCAGCCTTTCAAAGCACTTCATGGCTACCGAGGGCTACAGGACGGTAATCATTTAGGCAGGTTACCTTCGTTTTCTTGGGTACAGGGTCTATGGTGGTCTGTATGAAACATGTTGGTATTACAGACTCAGTCAGGGAGAGGTTGAAAATATCAGATACTTGCCAGTTGGCCCGCGCGTGCTTTGAGTACACGTCCTGGTAATCTGTCTGGCCCCGCAGCTTTGTGAATATTGACCTGTTTAAAGGTCTTGCCTCATTAAAGTGGTGACTGCTATTTTTTGAATAATTACCTACTACGTCTAATTATTGGATTACAGTAATCCTGCAATAATTAGCTCATTAGGAATAAATCCGCACAAACCCCAGGAAAACTAATCCTTCCATAATATTTTTTTTTATAATTAATTATTTATTTACTAACTAAATGATAATAAAGGATACACACAGTAATGGGTTATAAAATATGGTTCTCATACAATGAAACTGTCACACCCTGATCTTTGTGATTGTCTCCACCCTCCTCCAGGTGTCTCCATCTTCCTCATTATCCCCAGTGTATTTATACCTGTGTTCTATGTTTGGCTACTGCCAGTTCGTTTTGTTCTCCAAGCCTACCAGCGTTTTCTCCCTTTACTCCCGTCTCTCTAAAGTGCCTGTTTTCATGCTGTCCCGGTTTCGACCTTTCCTTGCCTGCCCTGACCCTGAGCCTAGCTGCCGTTTTGTACCATTGTACCACTACTCTGGATTACCGAACTCTGCTTGCCCCAACCCTGAGCTTCCCTGCCGTTTTGTACCTTTGTCCCACTACTCTGGATTTCCGAACTCTGCTTGCCCCTGACCTGTCTTTTGCCTTCCCCCTGTTGGTATAATAAACATTTGTTATTCCAAACGTTGTCTGCGCCTGGGTCTCACCTGTACGCTTATAGAAACCTAATATGATAACGGGTCCCTAGCGGACCAACACAATTTGACACTTGTTAAACACGATGGAGAGTTAGAGAGAGAGCTACCCCAGAAGGCCTCGCTCTTAATCTACATGTTTCTCTGGGAGAAAGGGAACATTACAGTATTGAGAGAAAACCACATACTGTCGAAAGATACTTTTATTGTGAAAGTTACTTCATGTCGAAATACACTTTTATTGTGAAAGTTACTTCATGTCAAAAGACACTTTTATTGTGAAGGTCACACCTTTCTATGACCCAATGTTTTATATTAAATGTACGGAAAGCTATGTAAGACTGACGATATCTTAGAACTTTGCAGAACTTCTAGAGAGCTATACAAATTCTGTTGACTCTGTATTAAACTTCTGCCATGCAAATTCGCATAACTAAAGATTGTTTTATATACTAAGAAGCCGTTGTCTGTGTAATTTTCTAAGTTAAAGTTTGTTTGACTGAAAAAGAGAAAATCAGTACTGTGCAAAGAATCTTCAACATTAAGTAATGTAGTTATAATCAAGTACACCTTCCAAAGACCCCAGTTGTAAATCACAATCAAATTACTGATGTAGCCTATTATCACTTTTACTTCAGTTCTAGCAAAGAGCTAACGTTACTGTATCAGTTTAGGTAAAGTAGAGAACAGTGGAGGCCGCTGAGGGGAGGACGGCTCATAATAATGGCTAGACTGGAGTCAATGGAATGGTATTTAACATGTCGTTTCCATGTGGTTAAGCCATTTTGTCACAACTTTGGAAGTTTGCTTTGGGTCATTGTCCATTTGGAAGACCAAGCTTTAACTTCCTGACTGATGTCTTAAGATGTTCAATATATCCACATAATTTTCCTTCCTCATGATGACATCTATTTTGTGAAGTGCACCTGTTCCTCCTGCAGCAAAGCACCCCCACAACATGATGCTGCCACCCCCGTGCTTCATGGTTGGGATGGTGTTCTTCGGCTTGCAAGCCACCCTCTTTTTCCTCCAAAAATAACGATGGTCATTATGGCCAAACAGTTCTGTTTTTGTTTCATCAGACCAGAGGACATTTCTCCAAAAAGTACCATCTTTGTCCCCATGTGCAGTTGCAAACCGTAGTCTGTCTTTTTTATGGTGGTTTTGGAGCAGTGGGTTCTTCCATGCTGAGCGGCCTTTCAGGTTATGTCGATATAGGACTCGTTTTACTGTGGATATAGATACTTTTGTACCTGTTTCCTACAGCATCTTCACAAGGTCCTTTGCTGTTGTTCTGGGAGTGATTTGCACTTTTCGCACCAAAGTACGTTCATCTGTAGGAGACAGAACGTGTTTCCTTCCTGAGCATTATGATGGCTGCGTGGTCCCATGGTGTTTATACTTGCATACTATTGTTTGTACAGATGAACATGGTACCGTCATGTGTTTTAAATTGCTCCCAAGGATGAACCAGACTTCTGGAGGTGTACCATTTTTTTTCTGAGGTCTTGGCTGATTTCTTTTGTTTTTCCCATGATGCCGAGCAAAGATGCACTGAGTTTGAAGGTAGGCCTTGAAATACATCCACAGGTACACCTCCAATTGACTCAAATTATATAATTTAGCCTATCAGAAGCTTCTAAAGCCATGACATAATTTTCTGGAATTTTCCAAGCTGTTTAAAGGCACAGTCAATTTAGTGTATGTAAACTTCTGACCCACTGAAATTGTGATATAGTCAGTTATAAGTGAAATAATCTGTCTGTAAACAATTGTTGGATTGTCATGCACAAAGTAGATGTCCTAACCGACTTGCCAAAACTATAGTTTGTTAACATGAAATCTGTGGAGTGGTTGAAAAAATAGTTTTAATGACTTCAACCTAAGTGTATGTAAACATTCTGACTTCAACTGTAGCTAACGTTAGTTTTGTAGCTAATCAGGGGAAAATATTGATTAGAAGAGTTACACAGCAAGGAGCTAGTTAGCCAATGCATGCTAACTTAGCTAGTAAAACAATAGGGTAGCGTGTCAGCTAAATAAACTATCCACAACTTACCATTCAGATACATCCTGCAAGGCTCGGAGGTGCTGCAGGGGTTCGGGGTCTGCAGTTCCTGCATTTTTCGGATTAGACTCTGGCTCGAACTGATATGGCTGAATACCATGTGCATTATTAAAATTTTTTGAAGGGGTAAGGGGGTGGGCACTAGACCATCCTGTCAGGCAATCAGGCTGTGTATGTAAATATCTAAATTCCCCCCCAACAATTGGGGAGTTATATATTCTAAAACACACACAGTGATTTATTAGACATAAAGTGATGATTTCAAAATACAATTAAAAAGACTGCATGGGGACTTTAAACAGTCTTTAGAGATGACCTCACCAATATTTGTTCAACCACGCCTGCTAGTGAAACCCCCTGAACATTGAACCTTCAGACATGACCGCACCCTGACCACACATTGTGGTTCACTCATCCACCCCACCATCCAGCCATTCATTCATCTCTCCATCCACCCACCTATCCATCCATCCCGGCTCCAGATACTGCATTTTCACTGCCCACAACAATCCCCTGAAAGAAAAGAAAAAAAAAAGAGAGTGCATGAGTGAGTGGGAGGAGGGAAGTGTAGAAGAGCCTTAATTGTTAATGTGTACTGGAAGAGCAGCTCACAGAAGCTGCATTGTCAATAGGGTGTGAAATTCCTGCCTGCCTGGACCTCCGTCTGGTCTAGTAGCGGGAGACACGTCAGACTGTCTGCCCACAGTATGGGCCGCTTGGGTGTTCCCATCATGCACCATACCATGGGAGCAGAGGTTTATCTGTGGGTGCCGGTGCCCAAACGATCTGCCACTACCCGCTAGCCACTACTGATGCTCTCATAGGCCAACGGAGCGCTAAGCTAATGTGGTTTGTCACAGCAGTGTGGCCCAGTGGTTAAGGAGATGGCTTAGTGGCAATGAAACAGATGGTGAGATCGTCTGAGGGACACACACAGCTGTTGACAAAGGCATGTCTCCAAAATATGAAATATAACAGCTGTACGAATGGAGGGTGCGTGCAATTGTGATATGTGTTGGTTAAGTAATTGTAATTCCTAACTTATCATTTGATGTGGTTTACAAGTGCAACCACATAAAAGTACTTTCATGAAGCAGATAACCCCAGCACATATTAATTTCTAGCAGGAAATATGCTAAACTAATTCCAGCCTTGAAAATAGCTGTGGACTTGACCTGTAAAACCTTAGCTCAAGTGAGACAACTTTTTCAACTTATTTTGGGCTGGGGTCGCCTCGACCTATGTGACACATTTTGCAATAACAGTTCATTAATCAGTTTGAATATTACATTGTTCAGAGGTGGGACAGTATCTTGCCTGGAGCTGGCCATCTCGTCTCAGGCGAATAGACACCCGCGCGCCAGCGAATGTGTTTGTTTCATCGAGTGTAGAATTCAATTTGCTGATTTATTTTAATCTAGAGCACCTTTGCCCCTAGCGCTGGGAGGAGGAGGCTGCCGAGGTTCCAATTTGGTTGATTTTTTTATGAAAAGAATTAGAGAAAAATGGGCAAGAGGAGACAGAGGGAGAGAGAGAGAGAGAGAGAGAGAGAGAGAGAGACAGAGAGAGAGACAGAGAGAGAGAGAGAGAGAGAGACAGAGAGAGAGAGAGAGGGAGAGAGAGAGAGAGAGAGAGAGAGGGAGAGTGGGGTGGGTTGACCTTGGTAACACACCGCAGTGCTCTGCCAGGTTTTGCAGTCAGCACCCTTGGGAAACGAGAACACGTTCACACAGAACGCGGCATTTATGTTTAAAACAAATGCCAGAAACAAGATAGAAAGTACAGACAAGCAAAAATATATGACTGTACTGTTGTTGTCATAAAAAAACAGACGTTATCATAATTTCGGTACTTGGCCACTCATGGTTTTGTAGTCTTTTCTGTTCGAGTGCTTCTCCTGCTTGTCTTTTGAGATGTGTGTGTGCGTGGCACCGGTATGTGTGTGTGTATTATGTGTGTGTGTGTGGGTTTGTGTGAAAGTGTCAGTGTAGTGTGTGTGAGTGGGTATAGTCTTGTGAGTGAGTGCAAGAGAGGGTCAATGCAGATAATCCGGGTAGCCATTTGATTAACTACTTAACAGCTTTATGGCTTGGGGAAAAAAGAAATGAAGTAGGCTCCGGCTACTTAGGTGTTATATCACACACTGTCAATTTACAAAACTATCTCTGAAACAGACACCCACACATACACTCACACAGTAATCTCATCCATCAGCCGGCTCTCTCTCTGTTGAACCATCTGGTTTCACAGCGCCTCAGAACGGGACTCGACTGGAAGTCTATGGCAGGTGCGGACAAAACAAGCACCGGTTTTTAATTGGCTGATCTCTCAGTCCATCACCATCTAGCATAACTCTTAGAACCTCCCCCTACATTATTGACTTCAAGTGACTTAAACAAGGAAGTGAGTCCGGAATATCTGAAAGTATGCATCTTAGAAATAGTTTCTCACATACTGTATAAATTTTACATGCCTGAAATCAGAATCAATTGGGCTTCCCAAAAATAATATCGTCATTGTGATAGAACAATTATTTGGATTGACGATCACATCTAATACAGCTGTAGTAGGCTAGCTCCCTCTCCTGATTTGATTTTAACCACACCTCTTTCAAGTCCCACTTTGTTGCACAATGTTATCAGGATCTATGCATCAGCAAATCGAGCCTGGGGACGAGGTTACTTACAAAGAGACATGACATGCACGGTCTCACACACAAACACGTGCCCACGCAAATGTAAAAAGATATTGATATTGTCTCTTTTCTATTTTTGGATCTATATCTTGGATCTTTGATTCGATCATTGATTTACTCAACTTAATTAAGATAAAATAAGTAGATGTGAATTGGAAGTCACGTAATCACATTGATTTATCAGCGGAACATTTTGATATTCATAGTTAAACCTGCACTGCGTAACTGTGTCGACAGGTGTTTTTGGAAGATTTGAACACGCTATCCCAGAAACCCACTGCTGGGATGACGTAGCATCAACATCCGCACCGATACTTTGTGGCTTTGTTATCTAGTGGAAATCCATTGTGACTGTGGTAACTAGTGACAACCCAACAGTTGGGAAATTTGAGACTGTGGATGCAAATGCAATAACAGTTATGGACAAGAATGAAGAAAACTCATTTCAACAATAATGTCTTCAGAACATGTACAAAAAATGTTAAACATGTTATAATATTGCTAACGGTAGCTAACGTTAGCAATGTCAAGGTAGCTAGCTAGATAAATTAGCTAGCTACATGGTTGATAATACAGTGGGGAGAACAAGTATTTGATACACTGCCGATATTGCAGGTTTTCCCACTTACAAAGCATGTAGAAGTCTGTCATTTTTATCATAGGTACTCTTCAACTGTGAGTGATGGAATCTAAAACAAAAATCCAGAAAATCACATTGTATGATTTTTAAGTAATTAATTTGCATTTTATTGCATGACATAAGTATTTGATACATCAGAAAAGCAGAACTTAATATTTGGTACAGAAACCTTTGTTTGCAATTAAAGAGATCATACGTTTCCTGTAGTTCTTGACCAGGTTCGCACACACTGCAGCAGGGATTTTGGCCCACTCCTCCATCCAGATCCTTCAGGTTTCGGGGCTGTCGCTGGGCAATACGGACTTTCAGCTCCCTCCAAAGATTTTCTATTGGGTTCAGGACTGGAGACTGGCTAGGCCACTCCAGGACCTTGTGATGCTTCTTACGGAGCCACTCCTTAATTGCCCTGGCTGTGTGTTTCGGGTCGTTGTCATGCTGGAAGACCCAGCCACGACCCATCTTCAATGCTCTTACCGAGGGAAGGAGGTTGTTGGCCAAGATCTCGCGATACATGGCCCCATCCATCCTCCCCTCAATACGGTGCAGTCGTCCTGTCCCCTTTGCAGAAAAGCATCCCCAAAGAATGATGTTTCCACCTCCATGCTTCACGGTTGGGATGGTGTTCTTGGGGTTGTACTCATCCTTCTTCTTCCTCCAAACACGGCGAATGGAGTGTAGACCAAAAAGCTCTACTTTTGTCTCATCAGACCACATGACTTTCTCCCATTCCTCCTCTGGATCATCCAGATGGTCATTGGCAAACTTCAGACGGGCCTGGACATGCGCTGGCTTGAGCAGGGAGGCCTTGCGTGCGCTGCAGGATTTTAATCCATGACGACGTAGTGTGTTACTAATGGTTTTCTTTGAGACTGTGGTCCCAGCTCTCTTCAGGTCATTGACCAGATCCTGCCGTGTAGTTCTGGGCTGATCCCTCACCTTCCTCATGATCATTGATGCCCCACGAGGTGAGATCTTGCATGTTGCCCCAGACCGAGGGAGATTGACCCTCATCTTGAACTTATTCCATTTTCTAATAATTGCGCCAACAGTTGTTGCCTTCTCACAGCTGCTTGCCTATTGTCCTGTAGCCCATCCCAGCCTTGTGCAGGTCTACAATTTTATCCCTGATGTCCTTACACAGCTCTCTGGTCTTGGCCATTGTGGAGAGGTTGGAGTCTGTTTGATTGAGTGTGTGGACAGGTGTCTTTTATACAGGTAACGAGTTCAAACAGGTGGAGTTAATACAGGTAATGAGTGGAGAACAGGAGGGCTTCTTAAAGAAAAACTAACAGGTCTGTGAGAGCCGGAATTCTTACTGGTTGGTAGGTGATCAAATACTTATGTCATGCAATAAAATGCTAATTAATTATTTAAAAATCATACAATGTGATTTGTGTTTTAGATTTTTGTTTTAGATTCCGTCTCTCACAGTTGAAGTGTACCTATGATAAAAATTACAGACCTCTACATGCTTTGTAAGTAGGAAAACCTGCAAAATCGGCAGTGTATCAAATACTTGTTCTCCCCACTGTAGCTACCGTGAATTTCCCTGCCTGGTACAATATAGCAATATGACAATAGCTTTAGTACATTAGTTATCACACAAAATAATTAATTTTGACTATCATAGCTCCGCATTCATGGAAAATAACCTTGGCTTTTGTAAGTGCTTTGCCCTTCTCTGACTCCTTTACTTGGACATGAAGTTCTTGAAAGGGCTGCCCGACTGCAAGAAGCGAGGCTGGCCTAGATGAAGGTTGGTAAAAATCTTTCACCTATTTCACAACGTTATAAATATTTCACACAACATTTGGCTGCATTCTGTAAATTCATGTTTTTTTTTTCTTATCATTAGAGGCTAAATTGCAAGAGATGTCTTTTGAAGAGAGGGGAGAGGTGCTGGAGCTTGCCGCTTCCTGTCTACGTGTAGTGGTTTTTGATATCTTGGAGTGCATCGGGGCCTCCCACTCCTCTTTCTATTCTGGTTAGAGACCGTTTGCGCTGTTCTGTGAAGGCAGTAGTACACAGCGTTGTACGAGATCTTCAGTTTCTTGGCAATTTCTCGCATGGAATAGACTTCATTTCTCAGAACAAGAATAGACTGACGAGTTTCAGAAGAAAGTCCTTTGTTTCTTGCCGTTTTGAGGCTGTAATCGAACCCACAAATGCTAAAATAGTCATTTACAACATTAACAATGTCTACAATGTATTTCTGATCAATTTGATGCTATTTTAATGGTCAAAAACGTTTGCTTTTTTTTCAAAAACAAGGAAATTTCTAAGTGACCCCAAACTTTTGAACTGTAGTGTATATGTAAACAAGATGAATAGGCACTAGTCTATGTCAGTCTACTGACCCCCATAGTACTAAAGTTGACCTATTCTATTGTTTAACTTGTCTTTCTGTGCGAGAAGGATATATTCCAAACATAGACTGGAACAGTTGTGGGACTGGAACAGTTGTGGGATCCCATATTAATACAACCACTCGCATCAAAAAAACTTTTAAAAGCAATGAGGCTGATTCAACAGATCAGAACGTTTAGCTAAAAATGTTGATAAGCTATTGTTTTTTTCTTCACAGCAGCAATGCTTACATGGCAGTAGGTTATAAGCACAAATGTTCCAAAATGCAAACAATTAGAGGGAAAACACCATTCTCAATGGTGACCACAAATGTGGTTATGCATAAAATGCTTTATTATCAAGGTGCATTTTTATGATAAAAATTATCTTCCCCAAACATGAAACTCACGCATGTATGCCAGTTAGGCTCTTCACCGGTTGTAACGCGGATTAATGAACTTAATTTTAAGAAATAATTGAGCCACTTTAGTTGTGATACAAACCTTATCAAAACATATAGGGCTATGCTATGCTATGCTATGCTATGCTATGCTATGCTATGCTATGCTATGCTATGCTATGCTATGCTATGCTATGGGCTACATGAGGTGTGGGACTTTGAAAAAGTTGCAAAAGAAAACCATGAGCTGTTTCTTGCCTTAAACTGGGCATCATTCACAAGTGATAATATATCATTCACAAGCAGTGGTGGAAAAAGTACCTATTTGTCATACTTGAGTAAAAGTATAGATACCTTAACAAAAAGTTACTCAAGTGAAAGTCACCCAGTAAAATACTACTTGAGTAAAAGTCTAAAAGTATTTGGTTTTAAATATACTTAAGTATCAAAAGTAAATGGAATTGCAAAAATATACATAAGTATCAAAAGTAAATGGAATTGCTAAAATATACTTAAGAATCAAAAGTAAAAGTATAAATAATTTAAAATGTCTAATAGAAGAAGGCACCATTTGCTTGTTTTTATGTACGGATGGCTAGTGGCTCCAACACTCAGACATTATTTAGAAAATCTGTATTTGTGTTTAGTGAGTCCGCCAGACCAGAGGCAGTAGGGATGACCATGTGTTCTCTTGATAAGTGCGTGAATTTCACAATTTTCCTGTTCTGTTAAGCATTGAAAATGTAACGAGTACTTTGGGTTGACAGGGAAAATGTAAGGAGTAAAAAATATTAGTGAACAGTATACACTATACTGTTTACAAGTGATAAGCTAATGTTGTCACCCATCAGACTATTCTTGATTTAATCTTGTCTTTACATATATTAAATCATATATATGTGTGAAATCAGTTTTGATTTAGAATGAACCATTATCATTCAACTGTCTCGGAACAGGGACAGGGAAAAAATACGTATTTTCCCGTGGTTCGTTTTCATGCCAGCCAGGTAGGCTATACTCATGTTGTAATGCGAAGCAATGTGCTTAATATGAGGAAAGTTGAGAAATAAATACAGTAGGCCTAGCCTATAGAAAGCTGATGGAATCCTCCTTTTTTTAATAGAGGCCATCACTCTGTTTTCTCACGCAATTGCACAGCCTATAGAAATATTGCCCAAAATGAGCTCATGGGCTCTCATGAAGTGTTTGATTTGATCTTCGATTACATTTGCATTGATGTCAGAGTGATTAGAGGGACAATAGAGTGCTGAGTACCAGGCAGTTAGCTAGTTTGGTAGACTACTAATGACCATCAGCAGCATCAGAGCTTGGAGAAGCCTAATTACCGTGACTGTTACTGAGTGAGTGGTGTGGGTGTGTTGTGAGAGCGCTGCAGCAGGTAGTTGAGTCAAGGAGCACTCTTGCACGTTGTGACAACTCTCTTACCAGTTGTAGGTAGGCTATTTAGATTGGTCATTATGGAGACACCTATTTCCAACCCTTTTTCCAGAAAACATATTAACGGGCAAGAACTGATATAACACAGACCTGGAAAACGACTTTAGGCACACTATAGCACTTTAGATAAATTCGCTCAGAGGTGGTTTAAAGTAAACTGCATTCTAATGTCGACTTTTCTTATGGAAAACCGCCTGAAGCGAAGGGTTTTAGCTCAGTTCTTGGGTCTCGAACGCTGCGCAAGTGGAAATTTGAAATGGAAGTTATGGAACTCCCTCACATGCTTGTTATGGGAAAAAGTCCTCAATGAAACTGACATTAAATGTGGAGAATGATACATTTGCGTCTGTTGGCCATCAAGTAGCCTATTAATTTATATGCCATTGTAGGCTACTGTAGGCTAATATTTGGTACAATACATGTTGAAATGACGATATCAATGGAAACCTGGAGTTGTCAAAACCAATTTAATAATTACTCTATAACTTCAGTTTATTGTTGTTGTAGCCATGAGTTATTATCCAATTATTAATGGATATGTTTAGTTAATTAAATTGGAAGTTAGTAATTGTGATCATGGTCAGAGCTATATTGCAAATGTATCATTCTCCACATTTAATGTCAGTTTTATTGTAGACTTTTCCCTGAAAGTTTAATTGTAATTATAAACCCAGATTTTAGTCATTAGCCTATGCCTATTGAGTCAATCTCGAAAATGGGCCATTTATAAACAAATTTAGTCTTATCATCTGGCACATAATAATGACACAATTGCCAGAAAATAGCCATTTGTTTGTTTGAAATTTGTCCAAGTGTTTCTTGACCAGAGATTTAGAGATCCTCTGTCCAACTTTAATCACTCAAACTCACCTGTTGGATCTATCTATAGTTATGCACATGCACAAACTGGATGTATTAACAATTATAAAGTACATGATTTGAGCCCTGAATGCTGATTGGTTGAAAGCCGTGGTATATCAGACTGTGTACCATGTGTACGACAATTGAGTTTTACTGTTGTAATTATGTTGTTAACCAGTTTATTATAGCAATAAGGCACCTCAGGGGTTTATGATATATGGCCAATATACCACGGCTAATGGCTGTGTACAGGCCTTATTGCTTAATCATAGCAGTCAAAACAAGTTAAATCGACATCCATTGATTGAAAATGATCTGGCGAGTTTAATATGGGCAAATGATCTTTTCTCAACGTATTCTTAATATCGCAATAATTATTATTTTGATGGAAAACCACATTTTGCTTCTTAGCCTTACAAATGACGTTGATATCCCTTCTTAATTTGCTGTTATGGAACAAGGGTTAACTGGATACATGTAGCAGTTCTTCTCTTGCTGTGAAAAACAACAACATTTGGGCTAGTTTTCAGGCCTTGTGGGTGGGTTTTAAGAGATCATTGGGCTAGACATTTTTGCTAGACCTGGCAACCCTGGACATTCTAAAACTAGACCGTTCAGGTCTTATGTATCTGATATGGGCTTTGTTGCTATTCTGTGCCAATACACTTGTGTAAACTGTAGTAGATAGCTAGCCAATATCAGCGTGGTTTTCAGACCACAGATATCAGAAATGTAACACAAGGGTCAAGTAACGTTGCTACTTATGACTAACTAGTGAAGCAACATTATATATTTAAATGAACAAACCAATGGCGCAGTCTGCTAACAAGCTACTAGCTAACGTTAGCTAGCTAGCTAATACGAACTATTGGACACGTGGCTTGAAGCAATCTAAAATATTACTTGCATACATATTTAGAGCTAAATAGTAATATATAATAATAATACTATTATCTAGCTAGCTAAGCCTTACCTTTATATCTAGCAAGCTATATTATCTAGCTAGCTAAGCCTTACCTTTATATCTAGCAAGCTATATTATCTAGCTAGCTAAGCCTTACCTTTATATCTAGCAAGCTATATTATCTAGCTAGCTAAGCCTTACCTTTTCAGCAGGAAAAATGCTTTTTTGAATCGCTTCCCTTAGTTCTTTCCACTGTGTGAATGTAAATCTGAGGTTTACTCTAATCTTGGCCCAGGCTCTGTCACTTTCCATTTTTTGCCTGTCTATTCTCCAAATTTCTCAGTTTCTTTGGCTTAGATGGAGGAGTAGTTGCTGCTGGGTCAGGTTGTTTGCTCCTCATGTCTGCCATGACTGTAAGTTAGCCATATCTGCTAGACATTATCCAAGAGTTGGCCATGGGCTCAGCTAGCTAACTAGCTATCACACCACCTCCTAACTGGCGGAAAATGACAACCAGTCAATACAGCTGTTCTCAGACAGACTAGGGACGCACTATTGTTACTGTTGCATTGCATTGGATGACCACTGGTAACTTATTGGAGCTTTCGAACATAAAACAATTATAAAAAAATTTTTTGCAGCTTTAATTTGTCAGGAACAGATGCAGAACAATACATGTTGCAATGATTGACAAATCAATTTCCCCTCTGCGATTAATAAAGTATTTATTACTTATCTTAACCTGATGCAGTTCCTGGGCAGGCTTAAACAGCTATGCATCAACACAGCATCAACAATGGCATCCGTTCATTCATTCAACCACACCTAATATGGTTGAGGGCACATGCTCTCTGTAGACATACCATGGTCTCTACATGGTCTCTGTAGACATACCATGGTCTCAGCATGGTCTCTGTAGACACAGCATGGTTTCAGAATGGTATCTGTAGACTCACCATGGTATCTGTAGACTCACCATGGTATCTATAGACTCACCATGGTATCTGTAGACTCACCATGGTATCTATAGACTCACCATGGTATCTGTAGACTCACCATGGTATCTATAGACTCACCATGGTATCTGTAGACTCACCATGGTATCTATAGACTCACCATGGTCTCTGTAGACTCACCATGGTATCTATAGACTCACCATGGTATCTATAGACTCACCATGGTATCTTTAGACTCACCATGGTATCTATAGACTCATCATGGTCTCTGTAGACACACCATGATAATAGCAATGTAAACATTGTGACAGCGCGTTTCCTGACACACACTTGACAAACATCACAACAGTATCCAAGCCCTGAATAATCCTCCAGCATATACAATTACAGACTAAACATTAGGCCAGGTGAGAAAGAATAATAGGAGGGGGAGTTAGAGAATACATAATGCCAGGATAATGCCAGGATAATGCCAGGATAATGCAGGAATAATGCAGTCCCTCTCCAGTCTTGAAAAAAATGTCAGAGCCACTTTGAAATACCAGGTGCTCATTTGAGGCATCAGCCATGTTGCCCTGTTTACCAGCACCAGGGGGGATTTTGTGTGTGTGTGTGTGTGCGTGTGTGTGTGTGTGTGTAAGGGATTGGGGAGAGGCCATTGTAAGGGACAGAGAAGGACAAAACCCTAAAAGCGCCCAGCAATGTCTTATTTAAAACAATGCTAAAATTGACCACACACGTTCATTTATTTTCTCTCTCTTTCTCTCTCTATTTCTCTCTCTCTCCCTCTCTCTCTCACTATCATTCACTCGATAACTGAATAGTAGTCTATTGTGTTCTCTCTTGCTCTGGGGAATTTTACTTATGTTTCCAATCAGTTTGCTCCCCATAAATCTACACTTTCTTGATAAAACATTGCCTGTCAATTTGTTCCCCAGCACCTGCTCATAACAAATCACAGAGCCATTCTTCTGACTGATTGCTTCTTGGCAGCAAGAGTTTTAGTGTTGTCTGTTTATCTCAGTATGGCACAAGGCTGTGTGTGTGTATTGTGACTGGATTACCTCCTCCACCAGGAATCTGGCCCTGGTTTCCATGTCGTAACACGCATCAGTGTGATATACAGGCCACACATTCTACCATTGAACTGAACCCCATATTCACTCTTACCTACCGGGACCACACAATGGGCTTTCTAACACAGTTACTCTATGCTCTATGTTCGTCTAAAAAAAATGCAACTTTACTATTTTCTTTTGAAAATGCACATTAATCATCATTATTTTAACTAGCCAACAAATGTTGAGGTATTAAAAAGTTATTAAGTTATAACAAAGTTATTACCATCATAGTTAACTGATATGATAACATATGATATGATATTGATTATGGTTGCTCTTGTCTTACCAGAGGATGTGTGCACTACACGTGTACGTACACTACGTGTACTACACGTATCCATAGCAACAGATACATGTTGTCGTAAATCATGGATGCCGATGATGTTGGTGAGAGATTGTGTGTATAGCCTCCAGCAGCACTAGTTTCACTCCCGCACCCGAATATTGATGATATCATCAATGGTGAAACTGTAGGTGCAGGTTCATGTTGGATCTTTTAGAAGAAGCACAGCTTTGTCTGAAAACAACATGATTCTTTCAAACGTTCCAGATTTATCTTGATGTATTTTGGCTGGACAATGACAACATCGACTGGGCAAACCAGAGCCTCACATCACCAGCTCAGCTATCGAAGCTAGCTCAATCGTAAATATTGTTATAGCCAAACTGTTTGTTTAGTCCACTAGGGACAGTATTTACTGTATATTACGATTGTATGTTACGTATGTTAGTATGTATTGTATTTGTATATTCTGTAATTGTTTAATTAGCTAGTAAATAAATGATTGAGCCAATTTGTGTATGACTGATAGAATTAACGATTGTTTTCAAAAGAGATATAAAATATCTGAAGAGTTATTTTCTGGAATTAATAACTCTGTAAACAACACATTACCGTGGTGCCCCGGCTTCCTAGTTAATTAATGTTTACATGATTAGTTTAATCACGAAATAATTAAACCTAGAGAATTGATTTGATAAAATAACAGTCTTAACCTTTAATGATAAGTCAGAGACGTGACACCTGATAACTACTCCTTAGGGAGTTCTGTATATCCTGTCTGGTGGGCAAAGGGGATGAGGACACATACTCATGCAAGCACACATCTTTCCCGATATCTCCAGTTGTCCGAACAGTTTCACTGCTGACCACGTAACACATGATTGACGACGCTGGGCCAACTGTGACACAATCTGACTGGTCGTCATTTCCGTTTTGAGCGTTTCGTTTGTCTCTGAGCTGCTGTTTGTTACTTCTTGGCTACCTGCCAAGTTTTACGTTTTTATAACTGTTTAAATCTATTTTGATTTAACACATTTTTCCAACGTCTTAATTATTTTTTTCTACGTTTTTGTATTATAATTTATTTAATTTTTTCATTCAACTTTTTTATCCCGGACGCTGGTTCTACAGGACTTCCATCAGCCGAAGCTAAGTAGTAACATTATTAACACTATGTCATCTGACGTTAACTGCAGTCACTGTATTCATCACATACAGGAAAACTATTGCCTTATGGCGAGGATAGCCTCGCTGCAAGCCCAGCTTCAGACGCAATCGTTAGGCAAGGGCAATAGAAGTGTAGGAAAGGATGAAATTGCGTCTGTGTCACCAGTAAGTACAGTTACTAGTAAAAATCCCCTCGCACAGTCCCTGCAGCCGGACATTTTTCTCAGGGCTTCTGGAAAGAAATGCAGTCGGCATGTTCAAGCGGTGTCGCTCATTCAGCCGACAGAAACTTTCAACCCGTTCTCCCCATTAAGCAACGAGTCGGAGCCAGAGACTTCTCAGGTCTCTCCTCCACCCGTTACGGGGTCTGAACCACCGAAGCCTCCTACCATTAGCTCTGACAAATTGAAAACCCTAGTCATTGGCGACTCCATTACCCGCAATATTAGATTTAAGAATCATCCAGCGATTATACACTGTTTACCAGGGGGCAGGGCTACCGACGTAAAGGCTAATCTAAAGATGGTGCTGGCTAAAAATAAATGTGGCGAGTGTAGAGAATATAGAGATATTGTTATCCACGTCGGCACCAACGATGTTAGGATGAAACAGTCAGAGGTCACCAAGCACAACATAGCTTCTGTGTGTAAATTAGCTAGAAAGATATGTCGGCATCGAGTAATTGTCTCTGGCCCCCTCCCAGTTAGGGGGAGTGATGAGCTCTACAGCAGAGTCTCACAACTCAATCGCTGGTTGAAAACTGTTTTTTGCCCCTCCCAAAGGATAGAATTTGTAGACAATTGGCCCTCTTTCTGGGACTCACCCACGAACAGGACCGAGCCTGGCCTAGCTGGAGGGGTGCTCTTATTTTATCTATGAACATAGACAAGGCTCTAACTCCACTAGCTCCACTATGAGATAGGGTGCAGGCCAGGGAGCAGGCTGTTAGCCAGCCTGCCAGTTTAGTGGAGTCTGCCACTAGCATAGTCAGTGTAGTCAGCTCAGTTAGCCCCATTGAGACCGTGTCTGTGCCTCGATCTAGGTTGCGCAAACCTAAACATGGCGGTGTTCGCCTTAGTAATCTCACTGGAATAAAGACCTCCTCCATTCCTGTCATTATTGAAAGAGGTTGTGATATCTCACTTCTTAAAATAGGGTTACTTAATGTTAGATCCCTCACTTCCAAGGCAGTCATAGTCAATGAACTAATCACTGACCATAATCTTGATGTGATTGGCCTGACTGAAACATGGCTTAAGCCTGATGAATTTACTGTGTTAAACGAGGCCTCTCCTCCTGGTTACACTAGTGACCATGTCCCCCGCGCATCCCGCAAAGGCGGAGGTGTTGCTAACATTTACGATAGCAAATTTCAATTTACCCCCCAAAAAAGGACAGCGTTTTCATCTTTTGAGCTTCTAGTCATGGAATCTAAGCAGCCCACTCAATCACTTTTTATAGCTACTGTTTACAGGCCTCCTGGGCCTTATACAGAGTTCCTGAATTCCTATCAGACCTTGTAGTCATGGCAGATAATATTCTAATTTTTGGTGACTTTAACATTCACATGGAAAAGTCCACAGATCCACTACAAAAGGCTTTCGGCGCCATCATCGACTCAGTGGGTTTTGACCAACATGTCTCCGGACCTACTCATTGCCACAATCATACACTGGATCTAGTTCTGTCCCGTGGAATAAATATTGTGGATCTAAATGTTTTTCCTCATAATCCTGGACTATCGGACCACCATTTTATTTCGTTTGCAATCACAACAAATAATCTGCTTAGACCCCAACCAAGGATCATCAAAAGCCGTGCTATAAATTCTCGGACAACCCAAAGATTCCTAGACGCCCTTCCAGACTCCTTCCACCTATCCAAGGACGTCGGAGTACAAAAATCAGTTAACAATCAAACTGAGGATCTAAATTTAACCTTGCGTAATACTTTAGATGTAGTCGCACCCCTAAAAACAAAAAACATTTGCCAAAAGAAACTAGCTCCCTGGTACACAGAAAATACCCGAGCTCTGAAGCAAGCTTGCAGAAAGCTGGAACGGAAATGGCGCTCCACCAAACTGGAAGTCTTCCTACTAGCTTGGAAAGAAAGTACAGTGCAATATCGAAAAGTCCTCATTGCTGCTCGATTATCCTATTTTTCCAACCTAATTGAGGAGAATAAGAATAATCCTAAATTTCTATTTGATACTGTTGCAAAGCTAACTAAAAAGCAGCATTCCCCAAGAGAGGATGCCTTTCACTTCAGCAGCGATGAATCCATGAACTTCTTTAACGAAAAGATCTTTATCATTAGAAAGCAAATTACAGACTCCTTTTTGAATCTGCATATTTCCCCAAAGCTCAGCTGTCCTGAGTCTGCACAGAACTGCCAGGACCTGGGATCAATGGAGACACTCAAGTGTTTTAATCCTATATCTCTTGACACATTCATGAAAATTGTCATGGCCTCTAAACCTTCAACCTGCATACTGGACCCTATTCCAACTAAACTACTGAAAGAGCTACTTCCTGTGCTCGGCCCTCCTATGCTGAACATAATAAATGGCTCCCTCTCCACCGGATGTGTACCAAACTCTCTAAAAGTGGCAGTAATAAAGCCGCTCTTGAAAAAGCCAAGCCTTGACCCAGAAAATGTAAAAAACTATCGGCCTATATCGAATCTCCCATTTCTCTCAAAAATCTTAGAAAAAGCTGTTGCGCAGCAACTCACTGCCTTCCTGAAGACAAATAATGTATACGAAACACTTCAGTCTGGTTTTAGACCCTATCATAGCACTGAGACTGCACTTGTGAAAGTGGTAAACGACCTTTTAATGGCGTCAGACCAGGGCTCTGCATCTGTCCTCGTGCTCTTAGACCTTAGTGCTGCTTTTGACACCATCGACCATCATATTCTTTTGGAGAGATTGGAAACCTTAATTGGTCTACACGGACAAGTTCTTGCCTGGTTTAGATCTTATTTGTCGGAGAGATATCAGTTTGTCTCCGTGGATGGTTTGTCCTCTGACAAATCAATTGTAAGTTTCGGTGTTCCTCAAGGTTCCGTTTTGGGGCCACTTTTGTTTTCACTATATATTTTACCCCTTGGTGATGTCATTCGGAAACATAATGTTAACTTCCATTGCTATGCGGACGACACACAGCTGTACATTTCGATGAAACATGGTGATGCACCAAAATTGCCTGCCCTGGAAGCCTGTGTTTCAGACATAAGGAAGTGGATGGCGGCAAATTTTTTACTTTTAAATTCTGACAAAACAGAGATGCTAGTTCTAGGTCCCAAGAAACAAAGAGATCTGCTTTTGGATCTGACAATTAATCTTGATGGTTGTACAGTCGTCTCCCAAAAAACTGTGAAGGACCTTGGCATTACTCTGGACCCTGATCTCTCTTTTAATGAACATATCAAGAATATTTCAAGGATAGCTATTTTCCATCTTCGTAACATTGCAAAAATCAGACATTTTTTGTCCAAAAATGATGCGGAAAAGCTAATCCATGCTTTTGTCACTTCTAGATTAGATTACTGCAATGCTCTACTCTCCGGCTACCAGGATAAAGCACTAAATAAACTTCAATTAGTGCTAAACACGGCTGCTAGAATCCTGACTAGAACCAAAAGATTTGATCATATTACTCCTGTGCTAGCCTCTCTACACTGGCTTCCTGTTAAGGCTAGGGCTGATTTCAAGGTTTTACTGCTAACCTACAAAGCATTACATGGGCTTGCTCCTACTTATCTCTCAGATTTGGTCCTGCCGTACATACCTACACGTACGCTCCGGTCACAAGACGCAGGCCTCCTTATTGTCCCTAGAATCTCTAAGCAAACAGGTGGAGGAAGGGCTTTTTCCTATAGAGCTCCATTTTTATGGAATGGTCTGCCTATCCATGTGAGAGACGCAGACTCTGTCTCAATCTTTAAGTCTTTACTGAAGACTCACCTCTTCAGTATGTCCTATGATTGAGTGTAGTCTGGCCCAGGGGTGCAAGGGTGAACAGCAAGGCTCTGGAGCGACGAACCACCCTTGCTGTCTCTGCCTGGCCGGTTCCCGTCTCTCCATTGGGATTCTCTGCCTCTGACCCTATTACGGGGGCTGAGTCACTGGCTTACTGGTGCTTTCCATGCCATTCCTAGGAGGGGTGCGTCACTTCCTGTCCGGTTTGTCGCCCCCTCTGGCTTGTGCAGTGGAGGGGATCTTTTCGTGGACTATACTCAGCCTTGTCTCAGGGTAGTAAGTTGGTGGTTGTTGATATCCCCCTATTGGTGTAGGGGCTGTGCTTGGCAGAGTGGGTGAGGTTATATCCTGCCTGGTTTGGCCCTGTCCGGGGGTATTGTCTGGGTATTGTCGGAGGGGGCCACAGTGTCTCCTGACCCCCCTGTCTCAGCCTCCAGTACCTATGCTGCAATAGTCTATGTGCCAGGGGGCTAGGGTCAGTTTGTTAAATCTGATGTTATTATCCAGTGTCTTGTGTGAATTTAAGTATGCTCCCTCTAATTCGCTCTCTCTCCCACTCTACCTCCTCTCCCGGAGGACCTGAGCCTACCCGGAGGACCATGCTTCAGGACCACCTGTCCTGATGACTCCTAGCTGTCCCCAGTCCACCTGGTTGTGCTGCTGCACCGGTTTCAACTCCTCTGCCTGCGGTTATGGAACCCTGACCTGTTCATTGGACGTGCCACCCTGTCCCAGACCTGCTGTTTTCACCTCACTCTCGCTCTATTGCACTGAAAAACCAAGTGACATTCACTGCTGATGTATTTACCTGTTGCAACCTCCACAACTACTTTTATTATTATTTGACCCTGCTGGTCATCTATGAACATTTGAACATCTTGGAGAAAGAAATGGCCTTAATGGCCATAAATTGTTTTAATCTCCACCCGGCACAGCCAGAAGAGGACTGGCCACCCCTCAGAGCCTGGTTCCTCTCTAGGTTTCTTCCTAGGTTTTGCCTTTCTAGGGAGTTTTTCCTAGCCACCGTGCTTCTACATCTGCATTGCTTGCTGTTTGGGGTTTTAGGCTGGGTTTCTGTATAGCACTTTGTGACATCGGCTGATGTAAAAAGCGCTTTATAAATACATTTTGATTGATTGATTGATCCAGCCAACTAGCCGACTCTGAAGGCTGAAGCCTAAAGCAAAGCTCTATTACATTGCAGGTCCTGTTCGGCTTGCAGATCAGTCAACAGAACCCTCTCCAGTAAAAGAGAGCCATAATAAATACTTGCGTTACCCAGGGAAGTGGTAATGTTATTTTCATATACCCTTTTCACACTACCGTGCAGACCAGTACCAAACTCCACCAAACCTTGTCTTTCTCAGTACGATTCCAGCAACTTTGGTGGATGTGTAACCAAACCAGCTGAGAACAGATTGTTTTACGTTTGGTCAGTTCGCCTCAGTAGTGTGAAAAGCCCTATAGGGTGTCCAGAGAGGTTTGAGGTCTGGGTTTTCCATTATGTGTTAAACTGGGTCAGGGTTTGGGTGGTTTGATCATATACAGAGGGCAACAGCAGGGAAGCCATGTTGAGAAAGTAGCTCAGCTCAAATTCAAACCATGCATTTTTGTTGTTTGGTGCATTGTTGTTCTACAGTATTGAGGTAATTCTGAAAAACCTTTTATGACTCCCATCACCGCCTGACCTAACTAATAACACCCAGGCACAGAAAATCACACAACACACCTAAATTCAATGCACCCAATATCCTTTTTTGGCCGAAGCGCTTATTGACCACAATGACTTCACTTTCACTTTGCGGTAATGCAGTACTAATGGAGTGATAACCAAACCATGACAATTACTTTGATGCGTTTCGAAATGTCATTGAATTCCCTCCGGCCTCCTTAAGAAGCTATTTCCCCAGTGGGATGAGAGCGTTTTTGACATTGACGTCCTGTGACCTACAGTAGAGAGCGCATTGCCACCGTGCCGCGGCTACCGCGGTCTCTCGGGGGTTAAAGACCGCTGTGAGATTGTGTCTGCAGCTGGACGGGAGGTCAGATGTGGAGGTCAAAGGTCAGCCGGGGAGTCTGGGTAAAGGGACGTGGAGAGGACTGAGAGGGAGAGATGCTCTGTTGACGTTTTGTTTGGACACTTTGAACAATGTTATCTCGGACTGTGTGCTCGGCAGAGTCAATCCATCATGCTGTTGGTCTGCAGCCAGTAATTATTTATTGTACTTTTGATATCGGTCAAGTGTCAAGTGGAGCTGCTGCCAAACCTGACCTGCAACCAGTTGGAATTTCACCTCAGAAATCTCCAACAGTGTTACAGTATTTTCCAGGAAACCATGGTTATGGTTATTAAGTTTAGATGAGATGTTTTTCTCAGATGTTCGACATTGTGTGATGTAATAAACTTGCGAATAATAAAACATTGAGGGATATTTATGAATCAAGAAACGATTGTGTTGGCACCGGGCAAACGTAAGATATTTCAAACGCGGTCAAGGATGTTAACCTGGAATATAAATCTGAAAGTAAAGGCAGACAGGCATACTTTGGGAGCAGGGAGTAGATCATACTTTGAGAGACCATGCATTTACAATGCCAACTTCACACAAGCCCCCCATCAGTTTGAATGAGCAGTAAAGTCCAAAACAATGTTTTTCCTCTTTTTATCCAGTGATATTTCCACACTATGAGGTCAAAATAATACCCTTTTAGAGCTTTTTGGAAAATACACCTGGAATTTCAGCCTGTTAAGGTGGGATGGACTTTCTGGCCCACAGCATAACATCACAATCAGATCTGATTTTTCTGACCAATGACCAGTCATGTTTCATTTGTATACTCCTACTTTGAAGGGGTAAGCGGAGTATGCTTTAGAGTCTAGACGATCTTATCTGCCAATCAGGGCTGTGTATGTAAATATCTTTTTTAAACGATCAACACGCCCACACCCTCAGCCTGCGCATTTCAATGGCAAAAGGAGGCTCAGGAAATAAATGATAAAAAAACTGTTTTTAGATATTTTCATGAAATAAACACACACAGTGATTTAAAAATACATTGAAAAAGACTACATGGGGCATTAATGGAGAAAGTCTCTGAAGCGTATAGTAACATTTCTACCTGCCTTACCCTCCCAGCCACTCAAGACAGGCCAGCCCTAATACTGTTAATAATACACTCTGAAAGAGATGAAGGGAGAGAGAAAGATAGAGAGGGAGAGATTAAGGAGTAAGAGTTTGAGAGTGTCTGAGAAAGTGAGAGAGGGTATGGGTGCCTGTGAGGGAAGTGACTGCTCGTGTGTGTGTGTGTGTGTGTGTGTGTGTGTGTGTGTGTGTGTGTGTGTGTGTGTGTGTGTGTGTGTGTGTGTGTGTGTATGTGTGTACTTGTCTGCCTGAAAAGGAGTTTCAGATTGGGAGACACTTAGAGATTGTGTACCAGAGAGATTGAATGGATCAGTGAAAGTGAATGATAGCATGTGTGGTGTATATGTGTCTTGGGAAGAGAGTTAGAGAATATTAGAATCAATCATTTAGCTGTCCTCTCCTAGGGTAGGTAGTGAGTGTTTTGAGGGGTGATTCAGCAGAGGGAGTTGGTGGGGGTGCTGATTTACGGTTTGGTCTAGTGGGGGTGGGAGGAGGTCGGTCGAACGAGACAGGCGGGGGGGGGGGGGGGGGGGGGGCTCTGTGATCCAGCACTTAAGTGCCTGGCTGCTGGGGGAGACCCAGGGATTAGACGCCCCGTGAAACCCTCACTGTCTCTCCCTCTCTCCCTTTTTCTCTACCCTTCCTCAGCCTGGAATTCAGGCTCAAAGCCTCTCTGAGATTCTCCAGAACCGACTCCAATCTCCTACGCCTCCCAATACCCCCCGACACACACACACCCACATGAGCCCAACCAAGCCACTCCTTATGTTCTGAGAGGAAAGCGATCCGCTCACGTCCACATCGTATTATTGCTGCCATTAGACAGTCCAGGCTAACCGAGGGAGGAGAAAGGGGAGTTGGGAGGAATGGCGTTTCTGGGATTGGAAGGGGCTGGCTGAAGGCAAGAGACTGGAGGGAGAAGAGGTGGAGAGGTTGGAGGGGTTTTGTGGGGGGGAGCGTGTAAGCTTCAGAAATTTCCATATGGCAATAAAATGTCTGCCACTTTACTTATTGAGTTTCTAATGCACACCAGGTGCGGGGGGTGGCTTTCTTGGCGGAATCACTCGGCAGACCCCTTTACAAACAGGGAACTTTTTCAGAGGCTAATATCGTTGCATTACGAAAAACAGACCCTTTAAAAGAAACAATTATATAACGTAGGCTATATACCATTTCACTGTTGCCATTCATAGCTGAGAAAACATTGAGTCAAAGCGGACACAAATAACAACACAAACCTTTAAAAAACAGCTAGAAAAATAAACCTAACTATAAAAGTTTTCGTAAAACCGACCGAAGCTGTAAAGTACAGGGCGACCGATTTATTAAGTCGGACTTTCCATTCATACAAACAGCCCTCTGGAGTATGGGTTTATACCAAACCCATATTTATGGTTTACACACTTTTTTTTTTTCCTCGGCAAGAATTCAAGTTCAGGCCTCTCCAGTAATAGTTTTAATCCTTGTTTTCATGGGCAGAGTGCACAGAGTCTTTGCTCTGAGGATTCCATTATGGGCACAACAGATTCACTCTTTGAGACTTTCCAACAACAGGCCATGCTTTTAAAGGGCCCACTTACACCCAAAGTCTTTCTCTCTCTGGTCCCTATGGTCGTCTATAGCCCGTAGTCCCCTTTCCCATAGGCATGGTTAGTGTTCGAGACGTAAGCGTGAACAACACAGGTGGTAGCAGTGAACTAGCTCTCCCTCCTTTGCCCCCTAATACAGACCAGGAGACTCAAGGCTAGCAATATGGTTTTTGCTACAACCGAGACAATCTCATTTAAAGCAGATCTACAGATCCTCTTACGCGAGTCCCAAGCAGTTATAAACAGATTTTCTTTCAAAGAGACTTTGTCATTTATTGGAAGTCATTGTGGAATTCAGACAGACATATAAACAAATGTGGGTTCATCGGGCCTAATTGTTTGTGTGTTATAAAATATAAAATATTCCTAAAGACTGAGACTGTTTTAGATAGTGTCCAATACTGTTTCTCTTTGATGTTACAGTGTAAAAGGTTTTTTTTTGTGTGTCCAAAGCACTCCAAAACAAAAGGCACAATCTGGATGATTTTCTGTTCTTCAATTGAAATTTCAATTAATTTTTCAAAATGTCACTTTTTTGGCGACCTGACCAAATTTACATAGAAATGTGAGTTATAGATCTGTAATTTTCATTGAAAGAAAGTCTAAGAAGCGGTAGATCTGTTCTATGTCTGCTATTCCTATGCTTCCTGTTCTTAAGTTTAGTTTTTGCGTCTTTTAGTTTCAGTTTTGTACACTAGCTTCAAACGTCTGAAAATACAGTAATTTTGGTTTAGGCGTTTGCAGACTGTATGTAGGATTCAGTATTTTACGATTATAACATGTCACGTGCGATAAGTAAAATCTTGATATAAACCTGGCCAGATTGTTTAATTTGCTTCAGTTCTGTAGTCACATTCTGCGATTGGCTCGTGAGGCTACGTCAGCTGACGTAGGCTACGTTAACTGCAGCTGTGTATTTGATCTGCTTGTGTGCCAGCAACACAAGCCTCACTCTATGCTTATGTGCGAGTAAAGTGAGTTTGGAAAAACTGAAAGTATGCATCTTAGAAATAGTTTTCACGTACAATCTGTCTGAACTCAGAATCAAATAGGCTTCCACAAAACAACATGGACGCTGTGGTAGAACATTTATTTTGATTGGCGATTTTGTTCATTTATTAAAATCCCATCAGGTAGCCTGATTTCAAATGTGTCATGTAAACAACATTATTAGGGAAATCGTTCTTCTTGCACAGCATGTAGGCTAAACGTTTAAATCAAACTATTATATTAATCTGACTATTTCCAATAATCATATTATTGTGTGCATACTCAGTGCCAGCCGTGTTCCTATTGGTCAGTCACAGAGATCGGCTCGTAACACCAGCCACACACTACACGATAAAAGCAAAACAATTCTGACACTGCTAGAACTTTGTCTGAGCTTACGACCGCACGTAACGGTACTCCATCGGCAGACCTTATACACTGTCACACTGAACGAGCCAAGACGTCCAACAATTGTTTACGACCTAAGAATTTGCTCACGACATGGAAATGCAGTCTGGGACAGCAAAATTGTGGCATAAGAAGGATAAAATCGTACAGTCTGCAAAGGCCTTTAAGGAAAATATATTTCACAGCAGTTTAGATTGTACAATGATTCTCTACACTATACTTGCTTGTTTGGTAACATAAACTGAAATGTTTGAATTTTTGCAACCAGGAAATACCGGAGCCGTTAATGTACAGTGCACCTTTGATTATATATATGCATTGGTTCTTGAAGAATATAACTTTTTTCATGTATATAATTTATGCATGAGCTTATACAGGCATTTTGTTCTATCATAAGACAAAATAGTTGTTGCAATATTTTATTTATGTTTTCTGTTATTTGAGTCATTCTAAACAAACAATGCAGAGTTTCAAAATATGTCTTAAAAACTATCATGTTGACCTTATAGACAGTCAGTCTTTGTTTCTGTAGCTCTGTTTCTGAGTTTGAGAATGTCCCTGATTGTAACTTTCAAATTATGTGACTTAAAAGTATTACTCAACATAGCACTGGCACATAATCAGGAAACATAGCCAATAGCTACAACAGGAAATACATTTGCTTTGGAGTAAACCATTATTTAACAATATAACAATATACTCTGAGGACAATGCTCTGCTGTGAGGAGGCTTGAACTGGCTAGATGTTGAATGTAAAGTGTATAAAGGTCAACCCCATAGAAAAACAGGGGTATAAATCAATTATAGGTAAAAAGAAAACATGTGACCTGTTTCAGGAAACTAGGCGTATGTCGCGGGTCCCTACTTCACAGGAGAAACATTTGAACATAAACTTTTTTTAAAAATTTTAATGTGTTTTTTTGGGCAGAAATGCCTTCTGGAACATGTGAGCTTTCATGTGCCTTAATAACAAACGTTTATGCCATCTGTAAATATGAATACAATTGTTAAATTACGAGCCTAGTTGGTTTAGCTACAGAAAAGACAGCAACCTTACCGCTAGCCATGATTGGCTTAGATGATGAGTGGGCTGGACATGCCGGGAGGTGAGTTCGGATTCGTCTGTCATATAGCACGCTTCTGTCTATTTAAGCTGGTCAGTATGTGTAGGTAACCCTGTCTAAAGCTGCTTTTTTAAAAATATATTGCTAGCTAAAAACTTTGATAGACAAAGGTAAATTCGCTCTGGCTATCAACCAGCTCTGCTAGGGCAAGTAAAATGGTCAGAGTGAGCTGTTCTCTCATTTGTGTCTGGAAGTAGCTAGTAAGCTAACCAACGTTAGCCAGTTAGCTTGGGTGCTTGACTGCTGTTGTTAGGACAGAACACTCGGATCAAACCTTAAAGAGATGGGTGGGGCTAAAGCTTAAGAGGGTGTGAACCATGCTGAATGGGTGTAGACAAAGAAGAGCTCTCCAGTATGTGTACAAAACATTCAAAGGTCATTTTCTCATAAGTGGGGTTACAAGTTTATCAACTTTCAAAGAAGAATGACTTTCCCATTGTTCCTCAAATGCAGTGTATAATGTACCATGTTGTAGCTCTGTGTTTCTGCTTTTATCCAATGTAAAAAACACCATTTAAAATGTTGCTACTTAAGACCAAATCAAGGTGTTCGGTCACATACCGTTGAAGTCGGACGTTTACATGCACTTAGGTGGAAGTCATTAAAACTCATTTTTCAACCACTCCACAGATTTCATGTTAACAAACTATAGTTTTGGCAAGTCGGTTAGGACATCTACTTTGTTCATGACACAGGTAATTCTTCCAACAATTGTTCACAGACAGATTATTTCACTTATAATTCACTATATCACAATTCCAGTGGGTCAGAAGTTTACATACACTAAGTTGACTGTGCCTTTAAACAGCTTGGAAAATTCCAGAAAATGATTTCATGGCTTTGTAAGCTTCTGATAGGCTAATTGACATAATTTGAGTCAATTGGATGTATTTCAAGGCCTACCTTCAAACTCAATGCCTCTTTGCTCGACATCATGGGACATTTTTTTTTTTTTTTTTTAATAAGTAAATTGTAGACCTTCCCAAGTCTGGTTCATCCTTGGGAGCAATTTCCAAACGCCTGAAGGTACCACGTTCATCTGTTCAAACAATAGTATGCAAGTATAAACACCATGGGACCACGCAGCCGTCATGACGCTCAGGAAGTAGACTCGTTCTGTCTCCTAGAGATGAACGTGCAAATCAATCCCAGAACAACAGCAAAGGACCTTGTGAAGATTCTGGAGGAAACAAGTATCTATATCCACAGTAAAAACGAGTCCTATATCGACATAACCTGAAAGTCTGCTCAGCAAGGAGGAAGCCACTGCTCCAAAACCGCCATAAAAAACGGTTTGCAACTGCACATGGAGACAAAGATCGTACTTTTTGGAGAAATGTCCTCTGGTCTGATGAAACAAAAATTCTATAGAAAATGTGTGGGCAGAACTGAAAAAGCGTGTGCGAGCAAGGAGGCCTACAAACCTGACTCAGTTACACCAGTTCTGTCAGGAGGAATGGGTCAAAATTCACCCAACTTATTGTGGGAAGCTTGTGGAAGGCTACCAGAAACGTTTGACCCAAGTTAAACAATTTAAAGGAAATGCTACCAAATACTAATTGAGTGTATGTAAACCTCTGACCCACTGGGAATGTGACGAAATAAATAAAAGCAGAAATAAATCATTCTCTCTGCTTATTTTCACATTCTTAAAATAAAGTGGTGATCCTAACTGACCTAAGACAGGGAATTTTTACTAGGATTAAATGTCAGGAATTGTGAAAAACTGAGTTTAAATGTATTTGGCTAAGGTGTATGTAAACTTCAGACTTCAACTGTATATAAGAGCAAGCGATTTTGATCCCAGGTAGTCCAGTATTTACAAAGGTGGTGCCTCTACAGCATACAGAGGAGCGAGAGGGCAAGAGAAGACACATGACAAGAACACTCATTTGTAGTTCCATTCCATGACTCAAAAAGGAGGAGGGGGGAAACTCATACGGCACTGTGTGGTGAACGTAATAATGCATCCGACTTTTATAATTGTATATTTACAGCCTTGGGCATTATGTTGATATTAAACTACAGCATTATATCTGTATATATTTACAGCCTTGAGTATTATGTTGTTTTTAAACTAAAGTATGAGTAAATTATTGTTTATCTCTGTGGGTGTGACCAATGGAATATAGCCTATATGACATCATGGAAAACAATATGTGTATCTGTACAACACAATATAAAAAATATAATAGCATATAATCCCTGAAAGAACTATATAAAGGAGGTGCTCCACTATATAGCCTACAATTATTTGAAATTAAAAAGCAAAAAATTCTAAAGTTTAGAATTAAAAAGACCACCCAAATGTATGACTACAGTGACTAGCCTACTACACTGCATGTTTCACCACAAAACTCAATACAAAGGTTTAGTCAATCAACTCAATCTAATCAAGTTGACTGCATTCTATTGAAGGACAAACAAAAGCACTAGCAGATGCTGTAAAATAAACTGGTGTACATCTCCAAGCTTTTCTTAACTCCTGACTGATGTGTGATTGTGGACACATGAGGAAGGAAGAGTGACCCCTGATATTTGGAGTGATTAACCCCAGTGCCAATAAAAACACTATGAGACAACAAACACTGCTGCCAGCCCAGCCAGCGACCATACAGACAACAACACTCTCCCTGTCAGGAACAACAAGCTCTCACAGTCTCATTGCAGAATTAGGCGTTTATCTTTTCTCCAAACATCAAATTTCAAAGTGTTTTTGACACCCTGGGTTGACTCCTTCTGCTCAGTATCTTCCAGTTTCTCCAAATGTCAAATTTAGAAGGTTAAGGGTTAAGGTTTTGGATAGGCTTAAAACATGACGTCTAGGCACTCTTTCCAAATGGTTAAGGTAAGGGTTTAGGTTTGGGATAGGATTAAAAAATATATATATGTTTAAGTAAAATTAGTATCCACCACTGGGATCAAACACCCAACTTTCTGATCCAGTGTCATGAGTAGAGGGAGCTGTAGAAGACGAGGCAAAGGCCGGGGCTGGAGCCTGGTTTTGGGACGGAGAGGAAACGGCCCTTCCTCTTGCTCCTGAAGGCATCACTGAAATATATATATATTAAAAAAATATATAAAAGGCTTTTCTACTTGGGTGGTGTAGGGCTATAGCAATTTGGTTTTAATAGTTTTCGATATGGCCTACTTTACAAAAACAAACTAGGCAGTTTTCTATTCTTTTATTTATTTTTTCTTAAAACTTCTTAAACTGCACTGTTGGTTAAAGGCTTGTAAGTAAGCATTTCACTGTAAGGTCTACACCTGTTGTATTCGGTGCAAGTGACAAATACAATTAGATTTTATTTGTTTTGTTTTAAATGGATTTGGTCGCATGATAATATCTTACTGCTAAATAATAGTTAAGCATAAATAAATAGAAAGTCTAACTGTAAATGTAAAGTAGACTAACTTTAGGCTACTCTAATAAAATATCTACATGTGTGTGTTCCAGGGACTTGGAGGGGCATGAGAGGGAGTTATACCTGCATTTGTGCGCCATTTTGGAGCACCACATTGTAAGTTTAATCAAAGCATTCTCTGGCACAATAAAATAACAATAAAATGTGGTTAACTTTAACACCTTAACTTCTGAAAAAAGTCATGCATGCATTTAAACCACTCGATGTATTGCATTTCATAATTATGAACAAACGTATTCATTAAAAAAAATACAATTTAGAAACATTTTTCTCAAATTCGAAGACAGACGAGCTCATCACTGGCACTGTCATGACGTTCAACTACTTTGTATAGGCTATTATTACCTATTCATTGAAGCCAATGACACAATGATGCAATACAACCACCGTAAACGCTGTAAAGTTTAGGCAAAGGGCACTAAAAGATCCTCATCCCAGATGCTATTTTCTTTGTTTTTCAAAAGATAGAGAATCAAGGTTTATTGAAGAAGAATAAACATCGCCATGTGCCCATTGTTCTTCAAATGCGCCTTTTCAATATGCCAATGAAGATGAAAACAGATATATGATAGAGGCTAAAGTAACAATCGTGTTTCACTATAAACTATATTGTGCAGTTTGTAAACTTTTTAGATGTCTTCATATCTATTTCAGCATAACCGACGTTTTTACGCATGGGCAAATGCTCAAGTGTGTAGCCTAACTATTGTTATCGGTAAACTGTTTTATATTTAGCAGATTATGAATCGTATTAATTCTGAAACCGAGATTCTGAAAGTGTAGGTCTGTACAGTGGGCGAGGATCGCGCACAATTATACTTACAGGAAATCCCAGTGTTCAATAGGTTTTGCATTTCGATAACACAATGTCCATTGGCAAACCTGAATATTCGACTCTGTTTTAGACACATAATTGCTGGAATAGCTGACAATTATTTGATCAAAAAGAAAATAAGCAGAAACTCCGTAGTTCAGCTTTAAATCGACCAATGAAATATGAGTATCCCGCAGGGGGGCGCTCTGTCCCCGCTGAAAAGCTGTCCCTGCCTGATCTGGGATTCACGAGAAAGGCAGTGGCCTTGGAGCATCAGCTTTACAAGATAGTTGCAGGGGCGTGACCGTATGAGAGACTGACAGCTGCTTTAAGCATAACCCCTCCTCCTATGCCTTCTCTCTCTCTCTCTCTCACTCTTCCCTTGTTTCTGCACAACCGTTCTCCATTCCAATGCACACACCAAACGGAGCATAAACGTTCTGCAGCCACGCCGATAATTCGCTCAGGGACATTTCAACAATAAGGAGGTTTTTTTTCGGGAATAACACTTGATCATGTAAACGGGTAGGCTAAGCTGCGTACATAGCTGGACTACATTATGGTATTGATACAAGAAGTGTGGAGATATCAAACGTCTTGACTACAGAAAAGTATTTGGATTATTCCCGACGGACCTGGTGAAACGGACTTACATATACCTGACACACTTAACAAACATTCTCGGGGATATTTACCGAATTATTGCTGGGAAGTGGGCGACTTCTCTTGCCAAATGCGAAGTCTACGGGTTGGACAACTTTTGCCCGTTCCTGTTTCTTGCATAAACCCATTGGAAATGATTGTAAAAGGAGAGGACTCCTAGATTGCACAAAGCTTCTCATACCTCCCTCATATTGCTATTTTTCTTGTTGGTTTTATGGAGGTAACTCTGGGTTTGGGTGCTAGACGCGGTTAGACTGGGTGCGTGGAGCGTCGGAACACCTCGGATTATATTCCTCCGTCTCTCTCCCCTAGGTTTATTTCATGTCCGATCTGACCGCTTTATGACAATGGATTACTTTCTGGTTTTATGCAGCCTCTTGCTTCCCATGGCGTCAGCTGTTGAAGGTAAGACACATTCATATTGTTCGTTAATGGTTTTTGGATTTGCGTAAAGACCCTGGTCGCCCTGGGTTTTACCTACGCGAAACTCTCGTGAGGTCCGTCAATGGGCTACAGCAGTGCGCATTGGTGGTAGCCGAAGCCGAGTAACACACGTCTATCCTTCATCGAGCTAATAGCTCTTAAACAAAAATATTTTAGCATTTTTAACGAGATAATTGTATTTTATCAGGCTCTGAGAGAACATTTTGAACTCGCTTCCACAGATAGCTTTGCGCAACGGCAGACAACCCCAAGTGCTTTACCATTGCCGATTTTCAGTACACATTCGCAATGCTCACCAGTCGTATCCTTTCAAGGATAGTTGTGTATTTTTCTCGTTAAGATCATCCATTCTCCTTGATGCTTGCCTTTTCATTCTTACCCTAAGGAAATTAGCGCAACACTAGCCTGTATCTCAACAGGGAGTCGGAGCTCTATGTCGGTTGTAGCTCCCCGGGTATGCAGCGCAATTGGTGCCCCAGACACTATAATTTATTGTAATATTTGGAAAGGTTCAACATTGCATAAAATAGTGGATCAGTTTGACAAGAAGTAATTTTTAAGCAGTTTATGCTTTCATACCAGTACATCAAGGTGTAGCCTAAATGTAGCTATATTTTCTATTGAATTATGATTAATTGCAACCAAAGCATTTGAGAAATGTAAATTGGGATAATACACTATTTGTCTACAAAGTCACTGTGAAGTATAGTACACTTGCATTCGTTAATATGTAAAGCAATATTAGCGAATTTAGTATTTTTTTTCTGTCATGAAAACGAAAAGCGTTGTATTGTTTAACAGTGGACCATGTATTCATTGGTGTAGAATGGGGAAACAGGTCTGACACACAATGCGTTTGAATGGGCCTACAGCTTGTAGACTATCGGCTGGCTTGTTTTACTGTTGCCACTAGAAAAGTAGGGTAGTGTGCCACTGTTTTTAGTAAATGTCGCTCTCCCACAGCTTTCTTGTCTACTTTCATGACTTGTCAATACATGTTCTACTCCTTTGAATTTACACTGATACGATAAGCTTTCCACGGTGTTGAACTTCGATTATACTTGAGAGAGAAACAGAATAACATACACTGTTTTATGATTTTTGGGATCATTTGATTAGGAGCGAGCCTTGAGCCGATGTCCAGATCGTAAAATAAAATTACATTATATTTGTGCGTGATTATAACATAATTATGTTTTAAACAAACTGTTGTTCTGTTGTTTTCAAAATCGGCCTTTGAAGTTGTGGTATAAAGTTAAGTAGGATAATAGCGCGGGTCAAAATAAGTTAGGCCTTTACGGCTTATCTGATCAGCTTTGTTGTTTAATTGGTGACCGCAATCAGTCTGTATAAAGTAGACTACATACCAACTCGTCAAAAATAAGCGCTAGATTATGAATTGGTATATGCCCTGAAATCCACATTCACCTTGCCTTGCTATATTAGACCTGTTATTACACCCATACGAGGTAGCATTCAATATAGGCCTAGTGGGAGGCCCTCTTTTTGAGCGGTAAATCAGGGTGTATAACGGCACCGAAATGATGGGTGCAGCTTTTGGCTGAAGTTGATGTATTTCGTTAGAACAACCTATTTCCACCATAAGTGATGCAATCCATTTCTCTTCGCAGACCTGGTTCGGGCCTCAGCTAAGCGTTTAACATGGCCAGGTGATTTATGACATGCGCTGGAGACTTTTCTGAGAGGGACCCTAGTTTATGGTGATTTCAGGAGAGGCGACCTCCGGGAGAACAATACACGACCACACGGAGCGTCTGAACTATCAGCAAGAGAACGGCCATATTTCACCCAATTTACAGCCGCTATTAACAAGGGACAGGTTAAAAGTAACACTGCACGGTTTTGGAGAATACTATTGAAAAGAAAACACCTTTAGAATTGTAGGTCATGTTTTCTTCCTAGGCTCAGCATCGCCGTTCTCGATCCCGTTGAATTTGTCAAATTATTCATTAAACATATTCCTGATTCATTAAATCATGTGATACCCCCATGTGTCTATTGTGTGGCCTAATTGTGGACAGATAAACTGGGCCTAAATGTCATAGTGTGACCATGTGACTTCAGCTTAATGTTTTACTTAGCAAAAATGAGTTAGTCCGTTTTTCATATGACGGAGATTCACCTTTATTTATTCACAAACAAAAGCACAAGCGCATGTATGAATCAGTCTACACCTGGCTATATTTCGCACCTTCAATGTAGGCCTATGCAAATATGTTTTCAGTATAGACTATTCAGTAATTTTATAGTTATCAAAACAATTCATATTCTAGGCCTATTGAGCGTTTTTACGCAATATGGTTGGCTTTAAAATGCCCTTGACTTCAAGTTAATTTTGTCTGTATTTGTTTGAAATGTTGTACTTGAAATAGTTTGAAAACAAAGCCAAAGCCTCGTCTTGTAAAAGCCTACTCTACTACATGGCTACATAGATAAAGTGGCCAACAACAGGGAGTTGTTTGGATGCACCTCTGTGGCTATCGGTTTTCTCGGCGCTCCACCAGACATAAAAGCTGTGGAACCGCGTTTGCCCACTTTGACGCGTATTTAATTTCACTTATAGATCCCATCCTTCACTTTGCAGCTTAATGTTTTTCGAGGGAAGTACGTTGAACTTAGTTTTCCACTAGACCCCCCCCCCCTCCTCATTTGATGAATTCTCAGACAGTGCTTAGCTAACCCCACAAAAATAGTGTTTTGAAGCCCTGCAATTTACTGGAACTGATTTTACTTACAATTTTCAATGCTTGCATGTTTGTAGATTGGCCTACAGGTGCAAACCTTATCAAGTTTATTTTGTATAGATTTCCCCCCAAAATAAAGTGCTGATTATATGCTCTGATTAGTTTTTCACCATATTTAGCCCATATGCCTAGGGCAGAATATTTCTGTCCCAGCGTTGGTTATGGTGTGCGTCAATAGATGGCGCGTAGCCTGGACCTCGTACGTCGTACGCACCAGTTTGGGGTTTAATCCCTCTCTCTTCAGCGCCTGGGAGGCTCTTCATCATCATTATTATTGCTTGAACCATTTTGTTCGGCACACTTGTTCCGGGTTAAATAAGGAAAGCCTTAATCAGCTTTTTTAGAACATGCGACAGGCCAATTCTGTTTGAATGAACTAGGATATTTGTAAACTTTCTACTGACCCTAAAGTGCAGAGCGCCTACCTCCGAAAATCCATGTTACATCGGTCTATGTATTCAAAGGCAAATGCTCAACAAACGCCGTTAGGGATAATAATGGGTATTATTGAATGGACAAAATAAATGATTAGTACAAAGGTTAACAACTGTAACAACCGAACCCTCTTAGGGGTCGAGGGGGAAATTGGATGGCGGAGAGGCATGGCCTGAATAAATACATTTAATACAAATAATTGTTATAGTTATAACACTTATAAGTATTTTACCTATTATAACAGCCTCATTATATGTATAGTATAGGCTAATAATATCATAATTTAAATTATTATCAATATTCTTCAACTTTGCTTTAATAATTTGAATAAACCATGGTGGCCTAAGAAAATGCCTCTTGCATGCATTGTTGAACTATTGAAATGATGAATTATTTCAACTCCCCCCTACAGCCAGAGTGTCGCAATCGATGTGGCTTGATTGATCAAGGACAGCCGCGCTGCTTAGGCCTTTAACCGGAGAATCAATAGTGATGCAAGAGATTGGCTTCCTTTCTATCGTCTGTGAACCAAATGGCTGCGACTTTTTGACCAGTTGAAGTCCCTGGCTTTACAATCTAGGCTACTAGAGGGCGGGTCTTTATTGCAGTCGGATCTACAGGATGAAAGGTTGAAGTGCACCATTTAAGCCAATGTATTAATAGGCGGTTGGAATGAACTGGTCTGGTGGGCCAGTGGGCCGATCTAACCGCCACGTCGGCTGCTCTGGGAGAGCGAGACACCTGAGCAAGAGGGCGATGAGCGCATGCAGGCTTTTACATTTTGTACGATCTTTGATTTATTGAATTACATGGGTGAAATTATTTAAATAATTTACGTTTTTAGTTTAGAATAATTAATTACGAAAAGCCTAGTTTATTTATGAAGCCTTTTCGGTTTTCATAAATTGTAAGCCTATAGATTTACTACTATAGATAGATAGATAGATAGATAGATAGATAGATAGATAGATAGATAGATAGATAGATAGATAGATAGATAGATAGATAGATAGATATAATTATAGTTGAAACCTATTTTATAATCTCATTTTGTTTATAGAACATTTTCTTTTCATGTAGAGTTGGGCCACTATTATTAAAACTATAACTATAGTTAACTACAGTTAATGGATAACTAATAATTGTATAGTGATATTTTTTCATGTGAACCATTTTCTCTGTCAGAAATATTATAAACTTTTGTTAATTTCAAAAGTAATATAATTAAGTAAACATTAACATTTTATAGTAATTCAGCGTTTATAATAATATTAGGAATGACATTGGTGATGATGATACTATTAATAGTAGTATAATTAATGTAAAATTACAATGTTATGATTCCATCGTTATAATTCAATTTATTTTCACAATTGTCAAATCATGATTCAGCCTGGAATTGTGAATCAATTGTGACTTTACAACTGTCAAAGTCCTCTATGAGAGAAGAATAAATACTTTAAAAAAACTAGAAAAGAATGGCATCTTCCCCAGTCTGGCCCTGTGTAGGTTAGATAGGGCCCCGATGAGTTGGAGGTCACATGCTAAGGAGAGGCCATGTTGAACAGATGTACAGTGACTTTGGTTCAGATTGGTGTAAGGAGCTCAGACAGGGTTTGGTTGGTGGGGGGCTGTGGCTGTGCAGCGAGCGAGAGAGCGCTGACAGGCTTATAGAGGCTATGCGACTCAGGAGTGCACATGTGAATGGTCACATCCCACTGGACACCGACGTCAATTCAACGTCTACTCCACGTTGGTTCAACAATGATTCAACCAGTGTGCCCAGTGGGATGTGAATGCTGATGGAACGGCTCACGTAACACACAAACGTTTGCTCACATATCCACATATCCATAAACAACAGTCACACACCAGGAACTTCTATGCCATAGAAGAAAACTAAGTGACCTTTTTGGATGGACAATATGGTCAGTGGGTCTATAAGGGTTACTGTAAAGCCGTTCATTGTGGACGCCATAAGGACAGGATATTCTGGATGGATTGCTTGTGCTTTGATGTGAATGGTCGGCTAATTAATGCAGAAGTGCTTGGTTGCAGACCTTCCTGTGTGTGTGTGTGTGTGTGTGTGTGCGCTTTACGGAGATCCCCCTTTCTTCCTCTAAAGGGCTGTCCTACAGCTGATGAAGGGTCTTGAGAGGGTGAGGAGCAAATGTGTCTGGGCCTGCCCACTGCCAAATTCCCACTGGTGCTGTCTACAGCCAGCCGAGCGGAACGAGGGAGAGGAGGGAGACAGAAAAGAGAGGGATTGAAAGAGAGAGAAGGAGAGAGAGAGGACTTGCACTCTGTCTGGGGAGAGCGAGATGGGTGGCTGTTTTATATCACGGTGCCAACTGCCGAAGCCAACAGAGACAGCTCAAGCCACCTATACAGAGTCACATGACGGCGGCTGGCGTTAGGGTAGTAGGGCCACTCCTACACCTCTTTAGTCACTGTTAAAGTCAGAAGTTTTCCCATTCAATTCGACTATAAAAGTTTTTCAACCCAAAATGTGTTACTAAAAGTGAGTGTCGTCTCTATTTCGTAGCATTTCTATCTGCGTCGTTCCACAACGTTTGCCTGCTGAAGGTGGCTCTGTTAGGCCCCAGTGTGTTTTCTTCTGCAGCAACGGAGGACCTAGGCCCTTTGACCTTTTGTCGGGGTCAAACCAAGGCAGTCACTGCATCTTAACCGAGCCAGTTTTGTTACTCAGTAACAATGGCTGCCCAAACAAAATCAAACCCTTGGGGCCCTGTCGATGTGTCCTTGAGCAAGACACTTTACCCTAATTTGCTCCAGGGGCGCTGCGCCATACTACTATGGCTGACCCTGTAGGTAAGACGTCATTGTAAATAAGAATTTGTTCTTAACTGACTTGCCTAGTTAAATAAAGGTAAAAAAAAAAATGAATAAAAGTATTTATTGTACAGGGAAATATGCATGCACAGCCACTCATGCCTGTCGACACACATAAACACTCATGCGAGGACACAAACAGACAAGCCAATAGCACTGAAGTGTGCTTGATCATCATTTGCCGCCAGCTAGCAGTTCAGGGCCAATGTGCATGTAGGTCGGTTGCGCTCCGGAGAGATGACGAACATACTTTATGGGCATGCCACGGTCATTACTCTGCCGAGAGTCGCTTGGCAAGAGCCGAGCAAATTTCTTCTGCAATGTACAGTGGTTTAGTCCGCCCAAACCCAGCCCCCCCCCCCCCCCCCCCCCCCCACACACACACAGACATTTTTTTACGGGCTACAGGCTCTTGTAACAAATTTTGCTGATGGAGCAGAAAGAGATCTTTGATATTTGTCTTTTAAAAAACAGTCACATCTGTCGGCCGTTCCAAAATGTAGTGCCTGGAGGAAAAAGGCCATCACCTGGTTTCAGCTTCGCACGTCTTGTTAAAGTGTGAGAGAGAGAAGAAAGGGGATATTTTGAACATATTGAAATAATTGATGATGGGAGTTGAATGTGAGCTTTAGCTCCAGGCACTTGGTTGTATTTTAGAGATTTTTTAAAGACTGGCAACACCTTTTGCTACTTTTCAAAATGACTGCCATAAAGAGAAGGTGTGATGATAGAGGATCCTGGTGGCACCGACTGAAGTCGTAGCTAGTGTGCTAGGTGTGAACGTCCACTTTGATTAAGGGGACTAGATGTGTGAAGCGATTGTGTTGTGTGTGAATGGTGTGCATGTGTGAATGGTGGTGTGTGTGTGTGTGTGCTCAGTGCGCCTGTGTGTGTCTTCATGGCGTGGGAGTCGAGAGTTACAGCGGGCACTAAAACTCCATACGCTCACCCAGCTCCACCTGCTCGCAATCTAAACTTCAAAACAACTTGCACACTGCCAAAAGGAAGCTTCTTCTCATGATCGGGTGCAGAGTTTACTATTACCCCCTATTACCACTTACCGATGTTGACGGTACTCCCTCTTAATGACTTAAACAGGGTTTCTCAGCGTGATGAAGCTTGCACAGAATGTGCGATAGTCGAGAGTTACGACAATCCTCACAGCTCCCACTACGACGTCCTGAACGTTTTGTCCGTGGGAAGCGTTCCGCTAACCTTAGTGTTAAAGTCGCTCAATGCCCTGTACTTTTTAAAATGCATGAATAATAAACACATTTAAGAGACAAAGACAACAATGCAAAAACCGGTGAGGCAACATTTTGTCTTTTCCTGCATCCTGTGCACTAAAACACCAAATGTCTTGGCGTTGAGTTGAGGCAGACGTTGTTTTACTGCTGAGCCGATCTGACACCTCTCCGTTTGGGGAGACGGGACTGAGGGAGCTGTGAAGTGTGTGTGTTTCTCTGACTATGTGTATGCATGTTTGGTCTTTGTCTCTGAGTGTGTATATGTGTGTGTGTGTGTGTGTGTGTGTGTGAACACAGTGTCTTTTCAGTGGCACAGAGTGCTGTCCCCCACAGGGCTATTGAGAGAACTTATTATAGGGGAATGAGATGCTTTTCGCATCAATTTCCAAGGTAATAGGTTTAATATATCAATCTAAGGGACTCCTCACAGTAGATGTCTTTGTGATTTATTAAACCTACACACCACCTCCCACTTAACCAAGGTCAGGGTCCCCAAGTGGGTCGCAGTGGTCTAAGACACTGCATCTCAGTGCTAGAGGCGTCACTACAGACAACCTGGTTTGAATCCAGGCTGTATCACAACTGGCCGTGATTGGGAGTCCCATAGGGCTGTGCACAATTGTCTGAGTTTGGCCGGTGTAGGCTGTCATTGTAAATAAGAATTTGTTCTTAACTGACTTGCCTAGTTAAATAATGGTTAAAAAACGTCCCAGATTCCTAATGAATCAATTGGACAGATCCACCAGCTCACAGATATGATGTTTCCAAGCCTTTCGACCCATAGGCCTGCGTCCAGCAGATAGCTACATCTGCAAGGTGACATATCTCAGGCAGGCAGTGAGAGTGTTCACCCAGGGCAGCCCTTTTCTACAGGGATTATACACAAACCCCCTGCCCTGAGAGAAGCCTCCCATGCCGGGTGAGAGATGTATGATTGCGGGGTTGAGCTCCACACTCTGGTTCTCCGCTGAGCCGCAGTCGAAAGCTTATCAGTTATTGAACCTGAACCGAGAGAGAGAGGCAGAGAGGCAGAGAGAAAGCCACTTGGTTCAGTATTGGCCAGCCAGTTAATTTCAAAAGGTGTTGAGTGTGTTGACAATGCGGGACAGAGTGACCCATGTGAGATTGGGGGAGCTGTTGGAGGGCTCTGGGAAGGTGTGACCATCAGAGAAGGGAGACGTTATCTCCTGCCAGTGCCACACATCTACTGTATCCTCTACATCTTCAATTAAACTAGCTTAATCCAGCTCTAGCCTGGGAAGAAAGATTCAGCTCTCTTTCTTTCCGTCTCTCCTTCTCTCTTTCTCTCACTCCCTCACCACCCTGTTACCAGATGAAAAGTCTGGGCTGTGATGCAGGCTGGAAGGAATCCGCCAGTGTTTTTAATGAATCTGACAAAGCAACCGAGTGCCGATCAATGGCAACATTGTGCCACAATTTTCAAGACAGCATCTCTGACCATGTCAGAGAGAGAGAGAGAGAGAGATAGAAGGAGAGAGAGAGGCAGAGAGATTGAAAGATAATCAGCTGTGTAGTGCTAGGGCAAATATTCAAAAGGCATTGTTTGCTTTTGCTCAGCCGGTTATGAGATATACTGTCCAATAACTTTGATTGTCGCTTAGTTCAAGACACTATAGGACTGTATACCTTCTGTGATGATTTAGCGTGTGAACAGATCTCCGCATGCTAATCCACGGGCAGCAGTTTAGGCCCTGAGCTTGTAGCTGGGTAGACAGCTTGGTGCTGCGGTATGCCAAAGGTGCGGTGGTATGTCCTCATTCAAACAGGGAGACTTTTAAACAAACCACCGTAGACAATGCCTCCCTTTCTCTCCACTATTGACTTTCTCTTTCTTCACCTCCCTGTCACTCTTTTATTCTGTATTTTCCCACCCTTTACTGTACCACTGATTTCCATCCTTAAATGAAATAATTTCTTCATTACCTTCCCTCTCCTCTTCTTCACTCCTTCCCCCCTGTGAATGAACCTTATCTGAGTTCGGTTCTAATTCTAGTATTTTCCCTTCCTGTTATCTGCCAGCCTTGTGATGAAGAAATCCCAGAAGCGGTGAGACAGGGCTATTTACTGCCCCGTGGTCCTTTGTAGTGTCCACTTGTTGATAAGGGCTGACAGTCAGACGACTCACTTCCTCTATTGAAGCGGAACGAGGAGTCTGCGGTTCTCTGACTCATTCTGTGACATTGTTTCCCGCGAACGCAAAATTACCTGACTGTATGCAAAAAAAAAAAGCAGTTTGAGTTTAAACACTGACACTTACATGGCATGTTTGCCATGGCGTTCTCTTTCAACCTGTCCCCATCGCCCTTGGCTTCTCCGTTTTCAGACATCACAAAAAGAGAGATTAGTACAAATGGAGGAAAATACACAAGGACTTAAGTGGGCTGTAATTCAATCCGTTGCTATAGGGTGTTGGAGGGAGCCTAAGTGCAAGGCACGCGAGGTGTAGCAGGTTTTCAATACCGGGGCAGAACGGTGAAGAGTGTGAAAACAATCGCCAGGGACATGAAAGCAAGCAGGAACACACAGCGGGGTCAAATAACCCCCCGACCAGATGGGAATGGTCAGTGAACAAGGGGGTCGATGTTTATACCATTGGTGTCAGAAGACGGATCTGAAAACATTACCCCCAAAGCCACTTCTGCCCCCACTGAATCCCTACGGGACCGGAGGCTAAAAGTGTGGTGATGATTAGATGATTCAATTTAGCTCTCCATCAATCAATGCTGGAGGGAGGAAGGCGAGCCCAGCCCCTTAAAACCAGACTGGGTTGGCCTCTTGGGAGTTAGGCGTTCTTTCTGCTTTGCTAATTAAGCGGCAAAGCTGCCACTGCACTTACTTATTCATGAATCTTCGCTTCGATCGGTGCAGGGGACCACTAGGTCACTCGACTCTAAACCCTAATTAGTCCGTCACTAATGGCTGAGCTTCTAGACGATCCATACAATCTAAACATCGACCGTCAGCCACCACATGCCATCTTTCAACTGACCTTTACTCCTGGTCTTGTGTTGCTTGTTTGAGAACAAATTTGAGAATTTCCCCCCTCATGGAACATTATTTCCATCTTGACCCATATTGAATGAAGTCGTATGTAGGAACATCTTTTCTGCATACCCAATTTGAGGAGGTACTTTTGATCTTAATTGAGTTGATGCTGCAGCATTTCATCCTATTTAATCCCATATCCTCCTCTTAGCTCGGTTTCTTTTGACTACAAACCTAAAGAGAGATGAAATAGGATGAGGTGTCACGCCCTTTGATTTCCTCCACAGCGTTAGTACTAACAGAGGAAGTCAGGATGTGGCATAAACATTCTCCTAACTCATTTCCTCACTTGTTTGTCATGCTCATTCATAGACTAGCAGGTTGGAAAAGTAAGACGTCACATGCACACACCACGTCAGTCCTGTAACCAACACACTACCCCCACACAGACTAGTTAAGTGTAGTCTAGTTTAGGTGGTGGTGCTGACATCACTGCTCAGAGACAGTGAGTCCATCCGTCTATCCATCGCAGCCTTGTGTGGTGTGGCTTTTAGAGCTATAAACACAGATCCTGAGTCAGATTTACAGGCCTCTGGGCTTTGGGCCTCATTAGTTTCTGCCCACTTTTAGTGGTTGGTTCTTTGTGATTCAGGGTCAGGTCTAGCGCTGTGTCCCAAATGCCACCCTATTCCCTATATAGTGCACTACATTTGACCAGAGCCCTACGGAAAGCAGTGCACTACATGGGGAATAAGGTGGCATTTGGGAAGCAGCCTCTGACTAATCAGCCAGGGTATGATCCACGCCCTGTGGTCTGGACTGACTCGGCCGAAACGAACCCCACCTAATCCAGACCACCAAGAGCTCTCATACGTAGATGGCACATACAGTATGTGTGTTCACTGAATTACTGTAGGTTGCATATTTTGTCTAACATGTAGGTAGGTATAGTACATTTTGAATACTTTATTTGATTTAACCAGGCAAGTCACATTGAGATGAACATCTCTTTTTCAAGAAAGCAGTCTTGTATTTGAATAGCCAATTCAACTAACAGCTATAACTGAATGTTGAGGCAGATCATCAGAATATGATATTTATTAATTTGCCTGTTGGCTTTGCCACGGGCAGTGTTTCAGGGATCACAGAGAAGCAGAGGGGTGAAACATTGAAAGTGAACATTAAAGCCTGCCGATAGATTGCCGATAGGTACTTATCACAGTGGGAGGCCGTTCTTTCTCTTGAAAGACTCAGTAGCGACAAACCTACTGATTCTACTTGTAGAATTGCAATGCCAGTCAGTGACCAACAACTTGACTTTGAGCCAGTTAGAGAGAAACGAAGAAGAAGGAAAAAATGTCATTTTCTCCGTACAGCCACAGATGAGCCAATCTCACTTCATATGCAATGAAGGCTATGGGATGGTAGCCAAGTGCACAGACACAATGACGCAATGCACACAAAACTAAATATTTTCCCCAAGCTAGCTAACCACTGTAGCTAGTATTGCCATTATAATTAAGTCACAATGGATTAGCTAGTTTCCATGAAACAGCTGCCAAGTTAGGGCAGTGTCCTTAGCTAGCTAGCGAATATGCTAACGTTAGCTAGATAGCTAAACATTTGGCTATGGGCTGGCACTGGCAGTATGGGATTATGGAGAGTGAATTAAATTATTTATTCATCATCTTGCTAGGTAGCTGTGGCATCAGGCTACAAAATAGCAACATTAGCACAGATAGCTTTGAATCTAGACCATTAGCACAGATATGCATCGCCACCTTCTGGTTTGGAGTATTTTACAAAGGCTGAGTGGCTGACGGATTCCAAAGTCTTTGCTGTGTGAACACAAAAGAGATTGATTGCCGACACTGTTCAGAGGTGCAGACAAACGTTTGACAATCTTACCGGTGTTTCTGAGTTTTAACGGGGGGTGGGAAAACATTACAGGTGAACAGTGACTTGCAGTGACGAGCATGACAGGAACCTGGGTGTGGTCAAGAGGTCTGTAATTATGATTGCCACCGCCAAACGAGAGTCAAAGGTATGCAGGTTTCTCTGCCTGTGTGTGTGTGTGTACATTTGTTTGAGAGATAGATTATTTTAGAAAGATCTCTCATCAAACCTTAACTGGTTTAACGCTTCCTGCTCACCACAAGCCTTTGTGATTAGCCCTCTTTTTCGTCAGGGTAAACCCTTTTGTCTTCCTCCATCCCTGAGTGTATATTATTGAGTTAGTCTGTCACATCCCATACCATCGCCCAATGTGAACGGCAGCCTATCAGGCAATATTGACTCAACAGCTTGAAGTGAGCTGTCAAAACAGTTGGGGTTAATGTATAGATCCGCGATTGACTCTGGGTGGATGTAGAATGACCTTTGACCTCTGTTATTCATCCCTCCAGCCATATAGCCACAGTAACTCCCTCTGTCGTTTTTTATCTCCATCCCTGGCTCCCCCCTCTGCCTCCCTGCTGCGCTTTGGCCTCTATCACCCTCGATCACACTAGCTGCTCGATAAACTGGCACAGGCTTCATAGGATGTTTGCCTCAGGGGCTACACATACCACAGGAGGTTGGTGGCACCCTAATTGGGGAGGACGGGTTCATGGTAATGGCTGGAGCGGAATGGTTTCAGATACTGTACATCAAACACATGACGCCTCTGCACATGATCACCTCTGTGATAATGCTTCAGCTCTGTTATTCTGGCATGTTGATGGTGAAGTCTCTAGATGACATACACATGCATGCACACCACAAGAGGCTGCTGAGGGAGGACAGCTCATTATAAATGCTGGAACAGAGCTAATGGAATGGCATCAAACACATGGAAACCAGAGTATGTGGTGTGCATGCCTGTGTGTGTCATCTGGAGACTTCTCCATCGACCTGCCAGAGCCAACATGCATTAGTAGTCTACTTGTGAGCTGCCATAGCCCCTTGCTTTAGCTACTGTCATGGAGTTCGCTAAATATTTTCATAAAGAAACTGATAAAACACACAGGTGCTAAATCAAGGTGACAAAGATGTTCTATTATCTATACAATAGGCCATAATTGATTTTGGCCCAATAGGCCTGGCATATTTTCACCTTCAAGGAGCTTTCCGTTTTCATTGGGTTATTTTACCTAAAAACCTTTAGACCTACCTATATAAAAATTAAACATAAAACCACTCGGCATCTCTGCCCAGCCTGGCAAGAGTAGCCAAAAGGGTGTTTAACATCCCCAGTGGCTCTGCAAGTGTGGAGAGGATATTCTCCGCTGCTGGCCGGCTCTCCAGGCACCATCACATGAGCCTGAAGCCACAGACTGGCCAAACTTGTGTTTCTAAAAATGTCTAATTCTACAAATGAATTCTAAGGCACTAATAAGTCATTTTTCGTTTAATTTGTATTTCATTTGAAGTAAATCACAGCCTATATACTCAATTCATAGAATATAATGATTTAATACATTTGTTTAAATGATGAGAGCTTTATGCTCCTACCAGCCCATCGTGTCACACTCGAAAATTGCTTCACAATGTATTTCTTTGTAGGCTATAGCCTTGAAATAATTGAAATAATATAGCCTTAATAATTCAATTCCGTTCCTTCTTAGGCTCCCTGTCTGGCTCCTGACCTATTTACAGTGTTTATATGCTGTTTAATATTACATGTAGCCTATTTATATTATGTGTACTTCTTACATACATGTATTTACCTTTTAATGTTTATTCCAATACTTTTAATTCAAATCCATATGTTTTGGTTTCAATACTTCAAACCAAACGGTAGGCCCAGGTAGTCACAACAATAGAGGGGTGTTGGTTCAATTGGGATTTTAATGAACGGAGCGGCAGTTTTTTTCCCTGTGAGAGCTGAGCAGTTTGTAGTGGAATGGTTGGAAAGGACATATCAGTTTTTAGTGGAGTGGTTGGAAAGGACATATCAGTTTTTAGTGGAATGGTTGGAAAGGACATATCAGTTTTTAGTGGAATGGTTGGAAAGGACATATCAGTTTTTAGTGGAATGGTTGGAAAGGACATATCAGTTTTTAGTGGAGTGGTTGGAAAGGACATATCAGTTTTTAGTGTAGTGGTTGGAAAGGACATATCAGTTTTTAGTGGAGTGGTTGGAAAGGACATATCAGTTTTTAGTGGAATGGTTGGAAAGGACATATCAGTTTTTAGTGGAATGGTTGGAAAGGACATATCAGTTTTTAGTGGAGTGGTTGGAAAGGACATATCAGTTTTTAGTGGAGTGGTTGGAAAGGACATATCAGTTTTTAGTGGAATGGTTGGAAAGGACATATCAGTTTTTAGTGGAGTGGTTGGAAAGGACATATCAGTTTTTAGTGGAGTGGTTGGAAAGGACATATCAGTTTTTAGTGGAATGGTTGGAAAGGACATATCAGTTTTTAGTGGAGTGGTTGGAAAGGACATATCAGTTTTTAGTGTAGTGGTTGGAAAGGACATATCAGTTTTTAGTGGAGTGGTTGGAAAGGACATATCAGTTTTTAGTGGAATGGTTGGAAAGGACATATCAGTTTTTAGTGGAGTGGTTGGAAAGGACATATCAGTTTTTAGTGTAGTGGTTGGAAAGGACATATCAGTTTTTAGTGGAATGGTTGGAAAGGACATATCAGTTTTTAGTGGAGTGGTTGGAAAGGACATATCAGTTTTTAGTGGAGTGGTTGGAAAGGACATATCAGTTTTTAGTGGAGTGGTTGGAAAGGACATATCAGTTTTTAGTGGAATGGTTGGAAAGGACATATCAGTTTTTAGTGGAGTGGTTGGAAAGGACATATCAGTTTTTAGTGTAGTGGTTGGAAAGGACATATCAGTTTTTAGTGGAGTGGTTGGAAAGGACATATCAGTTTTTAGTGTAGTGGTTGGAAAGGACATATCAGTTTTTAGTGGAGTGGTTGGAAAGGACATATCAGTTTTTAGTGGAATGGTTGGAAAGGACATATCAGTTTTTAGTGGAATGGTTGGAAAGGACATATCAGTTTTTAGTGGAATGGTTGGAAAGGACATGGAGCGCCGGAGCAGCAGCACCTCTCCATGACGGATAAGCGGGATTTCCAACTTCTCAACTCTGCACACATGCTCTGATGGAAACCATGTGTTGGATGTATCTGATATCATTCCACTGATTCCTCTCCAGCCATTACCAAGAGCCTGTTCTCCACAATTAAGGTGCCACCAACCTCCTCTGGTGCACACACACACACACACACACACACACACACACACACACACACACACACACACACACACACACACACACACACACACACACACACACACACACACACACACACACACACACACACACACACAAACAAACAAACTGGACACACACACAAACTGGACACACACACACTCCATGCTTAACTCAGTCCAATCCTGCCCAGGCTGTGTGCATCTGTCTGTCAGCACATAAATCAATGGGGCCTTGCGGCCTGGGCTTCTGTGGGTGGTATCAGTGGTACCCTTCTTCCTAACCGCCAGCTTTAGTTACACATCAGTGAGGGGTGAATAATACATTAGCCAGCATGGTCTATACTATCCACTCTCCCTCTACTGCTGAAAGGAAGCAAAGGGAAGAAAAAGCGAGAGAGAGATAAGGAAAAAGACAAGGTGAGAGGGGGGAGTGAGAGGGGAGAGGTAGAGGGAGAGAGAGACATCTCCAGCATCTGCCCCCCCCCCCTTCTTTTACATCCAACCCAGTCTGTTTGCCTACAATAACCCCCCCCCTTAATTCAGATATATGGTAGGATGGAACCATACTGTATGGTAGATTCATGTCCCAACTAGACAACAACCCCAGTCCCTGGATATATGAGAAGGGGAGCCATGCATGCATCAACTCTGGTTCAGTAGACTCACTTGATCTTACGGCAGTTGCTGGCAGTGTTCTCTTCTCGTGGGTCAACAGTTGCAAGTGACACCCGTCCACCCGAGTTTAATGGCTGAGTGCAAATTGTACAGACAGTGTTCCAATCAGCTAGATTGTGAATGACCGCCTGGACACAACAGCAAGATAGATTACAAGAGCTTGGGACTATAAGGTTGTATCTGCATTTGAGTAAAACTGTTGTTCTCCTTGTTCTGTTCAATGTCCTCGACCTACCTTGTGCTCCAAATCCCCCAATTCATGTTGTGATGTTCAAAATAACACAAGATAAGAATTGATGACACCATTCAAACCAATGAGGGTTCAGAATATTAAAGCCAATTATCTCAGAATCATCTTTTTTGCAGATTGAACTTTATAGTGCCAAGCTCTCGATTAGTTAGGAGCCCAGACAGACAGACAAAACACAGACTGACAGACACAGACAGACAGAATGCCTGACTGGCAGAATGCCTGACTGACAGAGATAATGCAAGATCTACAGACAGACAGACAAACACACACATAGACAGTATAACCAACAAACAAAATTCCAAGCATTCACAGTCTCTCGATGGATACAGAGACAGATGCGAGTCAGTGTGTCTGGTCTAGCTTCTTAAGTGCCGTGTGATTCATTTGTCCTCATCTGCTCTCCGGGGCCTCTAGCTATCTCTGTGTCGTGGTGATGCAGCAGAGCGATGTTACTTAAGCATTACAATGATCGTACCAGATGCATCGCTATTTACGAGGCAACGTTTTAAGTGCTTTCCAAACAAGCACGTAGAGAGACCTTTTGCTAAACGTGTCTTTAGAGAATGTGTTGATACTGATAAGATCGAAAGGGAGTTGCACACTGCTCTCGGATCAGATTTCTCCATTCAAATGTTACCTTAACATTAGAATTGTTCCACAATACTGACGCTGGATCAGCTCTTAGAGAGATATTACCACCTATGGCGACAAATAGGCTATTGAGGTGGCTTATTATACTCACCTAATAATAATGCAGATTGGGGTCATCATGAAATACATTGAGGCAAAGAAATGACAGACAGTAGCCTAGTCGCAAAATAGAACTCAATTGATTGCACATGAAATTGATGTTGATATGATTGAAATAGCCTATATAAGCCCATGCAGCCTATGTATGTTTTAATGCAGTCGTCTCAATTTTCATTTGAAGCGTAATTGTATCCTTCACTTGTTTGTAACAATTGCAAATACTGTGGCAACTTTGTATTTGTAGTTATCGGAGGTCACAGTCAGACAGACACCTAGCCTAAACATTTTGATTCTATTTTTAGTGGAGATCTCTGAATTAAGTGACATGGAAGGGCAAAAAGCATCCAACACTCTAGGAGTGGTCTGGATCATGCGTAGATGTGCAAAGGTTTTTAGGAGCCATATTACTAACGAAGATACATCGTAAGATGGTTCTAATGATGATCTTAA
>CM042393.1:40809612-40977112 GCA_023634145.1 Thymallus thymallus
TCCCTATACAGAAAAAACATACGGAGACTCAAGACAGAATCTAAATGTATCTCTGTCTGGCTGTAATTAAGTGGTAATTAAGGCGAGGCTCTGGACACGAGGGTTTGGCTTGAGTCCTTGGATCTCGGTTGGATGTTGGAATGAGATTTGATTTACTTTTTTTGTTTTTGTTAAATTCAGATCAAAGGAGTTTACACAATTTGGCTTTGGCTCTGGCTTAATGAATGGGTTTAATTATTTGAGCCGAGGGGCTGTATCCGGTTCCACCGTGGCACACACTACTACCTCTACAGGCTGCAACCCGAATCGTGGCGTCTTTGTCTGCGTGTGTGCACTTTTTTTAACTGCATATCAGAGCTTAATTGAGCAAATACAGCTTGAATTAAATCTAATCAGATAATTTCAAAAGGTGAGATGGATTTTCAAAGCAGAGACACAGTATGCTGCCATATAGACACACTCACTTTCTCTAAGTTTATCAAGATATGTAGATTGAAGAAGATGAAAAGAAAAAGTGAGAGGTAATAAAGAAAAGAGATAAGTAACAAGATGAATGTTCAGGGAGGAGAGAAGAACTTGAGTATGAATTCAACAGGAAGAGGAAACATATACAGTGGGCTCCAAATTTATTGCATCCCTTTATAAAGATGAGGAAGAAAGACTATATAAAATAAATAATACAAATAGTGAGCTATATTGTATGCATTTTTATTATATTATTTTATACTAATACAATTGCTCAGAGAAAGAGATTTTGTTTAACAAGCAATTTAAAATAAAAAAGATAGGAATTATTGTGTTGGCGCCGCCCTGCGTGGTCGCCTGTTAAGCAGCTCCCGTGGTTCTTGCAACATTTTTTGTTTTTGTCTGTTTTTCTTGAGTTTCTTAAGGTTTTTTTGGGCAACAGTTGAACTATAACAGTGCAGGATTATGGAGTGCTACGGTTTACGAAGGTTTTAACGGTCCTTTTTATCACTGAGGGACATTTTATTTTTCTCGCTGCTGAACGTCTACAGGAGTCGTCTGTTATTATTGTTTACAACAGAGCCCAGCTCCTGGATTTAGCACACGCAGCGCTGCTGCACCCCAGGGAAAAGTTTGATATTCCAGACGAGTTGAAAAGGCGACGGCGTGGACGTAGGTCGGGATTGAAGTGTAAGGCAAGGCTGAGGAAGTACAAGCCGGCTATACCGTCTATCATTATGGGCATCGTGAGATCGCTGCATAACAAATTGGACGAGCTTGAGGGTCTTGTCCGTGGAAAAAGGGACTATCAGGAAGCGAGTTTAATGTTTTTTACTGAGATTTGGCTGAACGATAACATCCCCATAGAGAACATCACTATCGGCAGGTTCCGGACCATCAGAGCAGACAGGGATAGCGTCTCTTCCGGTAAGAGCAAGGGAGTTCACGGCAGCCATTGCTGTTATTGTTTACATCCCGTTTCGGGGGATTTTAACCATGCATCTCTCTCTGCAACGCTGCCCACGTTCAAACAGTTCGTGAAGTGCCCAACCAGGAATAATAAAACTCTGGACTTGTTATATGCTAATGTGAAGGATGAATACAACTCCACTGCACTCCCTCCCCACGGTAGATTGGATCACAACCTTGTCCACCTCACCCCACTCTACAGGCCTTTGGTCCAACAGCAGCCTGCGACCACTAGGACCATTAGGAGATGGTCCCCGGAGGCGAATGAGGCCCTACAGGACTGCTTTGAAACAACAGACTGGGATGTATTCTGTGAGGCTCATGGGGAGGACATCGATGGACTTACTGACTGCATACCAGACTATATCAGTTTTTGTGAAGACAACACTGTACCCACCAGGAAGGTACGCTGTTTTCCAAATAATAAACCCTGGGTCACCAGCGACCTGAAGGCCCTGTTGAATGAGAATAAGGGCCTTCAAGGAGGGGGACAAGGACAAATTGAAATGCGTCCAGAGGGAGCTGAAGTTGCGGATTGCTGAGGGGAAGAGAGGGTATAAGGAGAAAATGGAGGACAAGCTGAGGCAGAGCCAGGTGAGAGAGGTGTGGAAGGGTATGAGAAATATCACTGGCTTTAAACAGTGGGCAGACGGAGGGGACCCAGGACAGAGCTAAAGCTGAACCAATTTTTTAACAGGTTCGATACTGGCCCTGTCCACCTCCCTTCCAGCTACCCAGGCCACACATCCTCACGGCTGTCCCACCCCCACTTTTCTCACAACACATCTGTTGAGACAATCAGCGACCCCACCTCCACCCCTGCTCCCTCTGGACTGATCCTCAACACCCCCCTTGCCCCCACCTCCCCAACTGGGCTGGCTTTCACCACCAACCAAGTGAAGAGAGAGCTGGAGAGACTACATCAGTGGAAAGCGGCGGGCCCTGATGGCATCAGCCCAAGGGTGCTTAGGGTCTGTGCTGACCAACTGTGTGGAATACTCCAGCGTCGCTTCAACCTTAGCCTGAGCCTAGAAAGGGTCCCTGTGCTGTGGAAAACATCCTGCCTCATCCCAGTACCCAAGAAGGCACACCCCACTGTCCTGAATGACTTCAGACCTGTAGCACATCATGAAAACCCTGGAAAGGTAGGCCACAATTTGTGCGACTACAGAGCTGTGTGTCAGAACGGGCAGTGAGCAACACAGGGGCCCCCCAGGGAACAGTCCTGTCCCCCTTCCTGTTCACCCTCTACACCTCGGACTTCAGATATAACTCTGAAACATGCCACCTACAGAAGTTCTCGGATGACTCCGCAGTTGTAGGGTCCATCAGGGGTGGGCAGGAGGAGGAGTACAGGAGCACAATCAGTGACTCTGTGTTGTGGTGTGAGCAGAACCACATTCAGCTCAACATCAGCAAAACAAAGGAGATGGTGGTGGACTGTCCCCCTCGGGGATCAATAAAGTATCTATCTATCTATCTATCTATCTATCTATCTATCTATCTATCTATCTATCTATCTATCTATCTATCTATCTATCTATTCCCTGTTTTCAATACTCCACTTGCAAGGATAATGACGTTGAGCCTTTTCTAAAAAGGTTTTATGAGATTAGATACCACAGGTTGGGAGGGATCTTAGACCAGGGCTTTCCAACGCTGTTCCTGGAGAGCTACCAGAGCTACCCTCCTGTTGATTTTCACTCCAACCCCAGATGTATCCAACCTGATTCAGCTTATCAACCAGCTAAATATTAGAAATCAGGTTAGATACAACTTGGGCTGGAGTGACAATGTACTGGAAGGTAGCTCTCCAGGAACAGGGTTGGAGAGCCCGGTGTTAGACCCTTCCTCCATACATAATCTGTCCAGGTCCTTGATATCCTTCATCTGCACTTATGAACTTGCCCTCTCCAATCAAACCACAGGTTTTCAATGGGGTTCAAGTCCGGAGATTGAGATGGCCTTTGAAAAATGTTGATTTTGTGGTCAATTATCAATTTCTTTGTGGATTTTAATGTGTGCTTGGGGTTATTATCTTACTGGAAGAGCCACTTGTGGCCACATTTCAGCCTCCAAGGCAACCAGGTTTTTGGCTAAAACATCCTGGTACTTGGTAAAGTTTATGATGCTGTTGACCTTAACAAGGGCCCAGGACCAGTGGAAGTACAATAACATCATAACCACCATCATATGTTGCAGTAGGGATGAGGTATTATCTACATATGGATTGTTCTTTAGAAGGCCAAACCGACCATTGGTGTGCGTGGTCAAATAACTCTATTTCCATGTCATCTGACAACAGCGCCGCCTGGAGTTTGCTAAACGGATCGGAATCGGTGCTATGGTCAAATGATATAAAAATAGAGCTCTTTGGGCACACATCAGCCAAAAACCTGGTCTCCTCTGCCAAGAGGCTGAAACTTGGCCGCAAGTGGATCTTCCAGCGAGACAATAACCCAAGCAAACATCAGAATCCACAAGGAAATGGTTAAAGGACCCCTCCAGAGGAGGTTGCCACCACTATTTAGATATACCAAATGCATTACCTATCAATAAACATCATATAATGTATACATATTTATTTCAACTATGTTCCTTATATTTACTTAGCATTATCCATATATTACACAATTGATGTGTGTGGAGTACAACATTACTAGTTATCTTGTATTCTCCAAACAGTAACACCAATGTTCCTGTAACAGAGTGAGTATACTGTATTATACAGTAGGTTATAGCCAAGAGAGGAGGAAGTGGGGGCTTGTTAGAGCACAGGTATGGTTCCAATTTCAGTGCTGCTCATGAGGACCCCATAACAATTGAAATGTCAATGTGGCCCCAATCAAATATTGTGTGACATAGGGAACCCTCTGTGGTCAATGTGTGATAGGACCCTGAGTGCAGGATTTCTGTACATTGTAATAATGTATTTTCCATTGTTTGCTCAGCTTGTAATTGTAGTTGGTTATGCAAACATTATCAGAACAGGCATTGGATGAGAAACAGATCAAAACATGGATCCATTCTGTGATTAATTTTTATTTTGTATTTTTCTCCTTCATGCCAATATTACAACAGTACTGCTTGGTCTGCATCACACATCTCTGGAGTCATCAGTGCTGTAAAACAGATGAAAAACATAGGTAGGTTGTTGAATTGTCATTAATTGTCATGGATCCGGTCCATACATGACCATTTTGCTGTTCTCAGTTTAGCCCAGAGAACTGAGAATCAGGCAGGGATTCTCTCTCTGTATACAGTCAAGACAGTGCTGTCAGGTTGTTACTCACCCTGTGTGCATCAACGACCGGGTCAAACCACCTTTTATTGTCCAATCCTGATCTACTCTACTGCGCTTCTCCTAGGAAGTGGAAGGATTTTAGGGGGACAGTCATGGATGTTTCAAACTGGGGTCAATTTAGAATCTGATTCACATAATAATCTATTTCTCAGTTTTCTGGGCTTGGGTGAGTTATGATTTGATTTACAGTGGCATATCTTCACAGGCTTTACAGGCTACAGGCTGGTTGTTTTCTGTTGACTCCTGAAACACATAGACACAGGCGTGGAGTTAGTGAATAGTCACATTGTCTGTCTGTAATGGATCAATGTATAGCTTCATTTCACTAGCTACATAGCTACACCCAATCTCTCAACTTTGAAAGCAAGCTAGCTAATTAAAACAGAATTATGTTTAGTCCTTACAACTTTACCTGAACTGTAGTTTGCATATTTTGATATACATTTTCAGCCTTTTGTATCACATTGGCCAGCGAGCACATTCCATTGGCCAGCTAGGTTGATTACTGTAGAGACACCTTGCAGTTTTGGAGACACATTTGCATTTTGTAACGAAAGGTGATGTGATAGCTTTAGTACTGGTAAAGCAGTGATTTAACTTACTTCATATGGATTTACTTCACCGCACAGTTAGCTATGCTATAGCTAGCTAGACAGCCAAACTTGTATAGTTAGGAAGCAACTGCTACTTGCTAGCTAGCTACAGTCTTGCTGTAGTGCCACCGTGCACGTCTCCAGAAACAACAAGGTGTCCCAGCTGTGTTGACACTTCACCTATCCACTCATCAGAATAATATATACAGCGGGTGAAATAAGTATTGTGCACGTCACCATTTTTCTCAGTAAATATATTTCCAAAGGTGCTATTGACATGACATTTTCACCAGATGTTGGTAACAACCCAAGTAACCCATACATACAAAGACACCAAAACAAATAAGTTCAGAAATTAAGTTATGTGTAACAATGTGAAATGACACAGGGAAAAAGTATTGAACACACTTACTGATATTTATTTAATACTTTGTACAAAAGCCTTTGTTGGTAATGACAGCTTCAAGACGCCTCCTGTATGGAGAAACTAGTCGCATGCATTGCTCTGGTGTGATTTTGGCCCATTCTTCCACACAAACAGTCTTCAAATCTTGAAGGTTCCGTGGGCCTCTTCTATGAATCTTGATCTTCAGTTCTTTCCATAGATTTTCAATGGATTTAAGTCAGGTGATTGGCTGGGCCAATCTGTTTGGGATCATTGTCTTGCTGAAATGTCCACCCTCGTTTCATCGTCATCATCCTGGTAGATGGCAGCAGATTTTTGTCAAGAATGTCTCGGTAAATTTGCCCATTCATCCTTCCTTCAATTATGTGAAGTTTGCCAGTACCATTTGCTGAAAAGCAGCCCCACACCATGATGTTCCCACCTCCAAACTTGACTGTTGGTATGGTGTTATTAGGGTGATGTGCAGTGCCATTTCTCCTCCAAACATGGTGTGTATTACGACATCCAAACAATTTTGCTCTCATCTGACCACACTATATTCTCCCAGTATTTCAAATGTTGTGCAGCAAACAAGCTTCAACATGCTTTTTTTTCAGCAATGGAGTCTTGCGTGGTGAGCGTGCATACAGGCCATGGCGGTGGAGTGCATTACTTACTGTTTTCTTTGAGACAACAGTACCTGCTAATTGCAGGTCTTTTGGAAGCTCTCCACAAGTGGTCCTTGGCTCTTGGACAACTGTTCTGATTATTCTTTTCACTCCTCTGTCAGAAATCTTGCGAGGAGCACCTGGTCGAGGCAAATTTATGGTGAAATTATTGTCTTTCCACTTCCGTATTATGGCCCCAACAGTGCTCACTGGAACATTCAGAAGCTTAGAAATGCGCCTATAACCAATGCCATCATTATGTTTTGCAACAATTAGGTTGCGAATGTCTTGAGACAGCTCTTTGCTTTTACCCATCATGAGATGTGTCTTGTGAGACACCTTGGCAATGAGACCTTTTTGTAGGCCATCAGTTGGCACTGAACTAGCTGATATTAATTTGCACTGACAGGGGGCTGGATTGCTTTTAAATTACTGATAGTTTTCAGCTGTTGTCTTGGCTTTCCATGCCTTTTTGCACCTCCCTTTCTTCATGTGTTCAATACTTTTTCCCTGTGTCATTTCACATAACTTAATTTCTGAACTTATTTGTTTTGGTTTCTTTGTATGTATGGATTACTTGGTTTGTTACCAACATCTGTTGAAAATGTCATGTCAATAGCAACTTTGGAAATATATTTACTGAGAAAAATGGTGACGTGTTCAATACTTATTTCACCCGCTGTATGTGTATGTTCTTACTCACCATAGCAACAGGTTGTAAACAGGAAGTAAGGAGCCCACACGTGTTAGATCTAACATGTTGGTAGGTAGGTGTTTCAAATTAACTAAAGCCTGCCATAAAGCCTGCCCTTAAGCAAGTTTTGAAAACAAGGGATCAAATAATTTTGACACCTCTTACTTCGATTTATTGTATTACTTTATAAACAAAATTATCTTGTGCAATACGTTCTTCCAATCTTTCTCTGAGCAATTGTATTTATATTATTTATTTTAAAACAGTCTTATTTGCTCATCTTTATAAAGGGATCCAATAATTCCGGACCCAAATGTACACTCCCCTCCTTATGTATTTGGACAGTGAAGCTCAAATAAAAAATGTGGCTCTGTACTCCAGTTGGATTTGAGATCAAATGTTTCATATGAGGCAACATTCACCTTTTGAGGTTATTTTCATACATATCTGGTTGACTGTTTAGAAAAGAAAGCACTTTATGTATCTAGTCATTTGAAGAAGTCAAAAGTATTTTGACAAATTCACTTATAGTGTATTAAAGTAGTCAAAAGTTTAGTATTTGATCCCATCATGAATAAAGATCATACCCCCGAAAGAATGCTAACCTCCCTGTTATTGGTTATGGTGAGAGGTTAGCATGTTTTGTCGTAGCCTAACTCATCAAGGCATTATGAGGATTCATTTAGAAGTGTTCAGAAACATCTTATCTACTCAAAATGAAAATTACTCCAGTCATCATTCACCATTCAGTTAATATTGGGCAAAACATAACCCACAACAAACTGAAAATGCATATGAGTATGTAGACTCACATGCTTGATGCAGTCATTGTGTGCAAGACATATGGGACCAAATGCTACACTTTTGACTACTTTGAAAATACCATAAAATAAAAGGTGGTATTCTGACATTTGATCTCAAATCCAAAATGTGGAGTTAAGAGCCAAATGTAAAATGTTTTCTTCACTGTCCAAATACATACAGAGGGGAGTATACATACATAGGACTTCTGGTTCATGTCTCTGTGGGATTTGACATGATGTTGTTCCATGATGAAGAGGTCTGAAGAGGAGGAAGCAACAGGCAACTCATATATTTCTGGTATCTCTCAAAAACGCAGCGTGACCCTGACTCTCCACTTCGTGTGTATAGGGAGCCAGCTAGTCTCCAAATGCTGGACACAGTTCAGACAAAGACAGAGGGAGGGAGAGAGAGAAAGAGAGTACTGAGCGAGAGAGAGAGAGAGAGAGAGAGAGAGAGAGAGTTCACTGCAGTTGGGAGTCGCCCATACGCTTCCTGGCCAAACACTGTAAGAAAGTGGAGAAAAATGTGGTCTACTGTTAAACCAAGTCTCATTGGTGGGTTTGAAACTATCCAAATGTGCCAGTTTACTTCACAATTACTGCCTTTACAATTGTCAGAGCCATTGGTTAAGCTCTCCTTTTAGCCAAATGCTCAGTTGAGGGTATTAATATGTAAAACCAGTTACATTTAGACCCCATAATAACTGGCCCTTGATGTTTCGAAAAATGGCTGCAAAATGTAAAAAAAAAATTAAAATAATAATGTGATAGCTGCTGATTACAGATTGTGAGATACTGTAGCATTTGGGGGATTTACATTTCGTCACACAATTTAACTGAATCTTGCTTCACAGTGAGGCTTAGATTAGTTATCAACATGATCTCTGTTATGATTGCTTGTCATAACCATTCAGGTCATGCCTGTTTGGGGTTTTTAAATGCAGATTTCAATCAGGGTGTGTCCAGTGGTGTTTTGTGGAGTTGCCCTGCAGTACGATGACTTAAAACATATATATATCAGTAGCAGCAATACATTATCTGAGTTATTACTGTACTTAATGAACTGTATTTAAACATGATTAATTCAATGCATCATTTCTAAACTAATCATACATACTTCAGAAAGTATTACAAATTAATTAAAAATTAAAAGGTGACATTTCTTGAGTCAATACGTGTTCAACCCCTTTGTTATGGCAAGTCTAAATACGTTCAGGAGTAACAAGTCACATAATAAGCTGCATGGACTCACTCTGTGTGCAATAATAGTGTTTAACATGATTTTTGAATGACTACCTCATCTCTGTATCCACACATACAATAATATGTAAGGTCCCTCAGTCAAGCAGTGAATTTCAAACACAGATTCAACCACAAAGACCAGGGAGGTTTTCCAATGTCTCACAAAGTAGGGTTTCTATTGGTAGATGGCTAAACAAGTGAAGACATTGAATATCCCTTAGGGGTTTCACCATGAGACCAATGGTGACTTTAAAACAGTTACAGAGTTTAATGTCTGTGATAGGAGAAAGCTGAGGATGGATCAACAACATTGTAGTTACTCCACAGTAAAGTATATGGCAAGACCTGAAAATCAATGATTAGCAATGATTAACAACCAATTTGACAGAGCTTGAATAATTTTGAAAAGAAAAATGGGCAAATGTTGCACAATCCAGATGTGGAAAGCTCTTATCGAGACTTACCCAGAAACACCCACAGCTGTAATCGCTGCCAATGGTGCTTCTACAAAGTATTCTCAGGGGTGTGAATACTTATGTAAATGAGATATTTCTGTATTTAATTTTCAGTAAATGTGCCCCCCCAAAATTAACATGTTTTCACTTTGTTATTGTGGGGTATTGTGTGTAGGTAGATAGGTGATAAAAAAAAACATATATTTAAGACATTTTGAATTCAGGCTGTAACATAACGAAATGTGTAGTAAGTCAAGGGGCCTGAATACTTTCTGAAGGCACTGTAATCAGGCTTAGACCCACACCTACCAAGAAAACAAATCACATCCCTACCTGACTTTCACCCATTTAATCCCATCTTCCAAAACACACCATCAATCTTTCTTGCTTACCCCTCTACTTCATTTTGTTGTCTTAAACCGTTTTTTTCCCCCCCGAGTGTGACGTTGACAGCTGCTTGTTGTGCTAAACACTGTCAGTCTGTCTGACAGTCTGTCTGTGGGGTTTGATGGCGACGGAAGTGGTAGTCTGATAGTCACTTATAAGTGACAGGTTTACATTCAGACAATCTGCCCCATCAACCGCACACGTAATAATGAGTACACCCCCGTACTGTCAACAGAGGGGGATAGGGGCCTGGCCTTCAACACCTTTACATATCAAACACTTGAATTCAGCTGAATTCAGGTCCTTATTGGCAGTGAATGTCACTGGATAACTGTATGTGTAGGAGGTGGGCGGTGTGCATGTGTGTGAGAGTAAGAGACTGGGAGCTTTTTCTTGTTTCAGACAAATCAATCAAAGTGTTTTTCATCAGCACATACTCTTTGCATTATGGGTAGGGGAGAGTGGGGTAAATTGAGACATTTTGTACATTCAGCATCACCCTGTCACTGGAAAGTATCTTTGTTGGAAATAATATAGTATTCTTTCTAACAAATATATCTACGTATATTTCAGTATATTGTGTATCACTGGAACTAATCTGAATTAATGTAAACATTACCTTTTTGAAAATATAGCTTGTCTCTTGGCCAAACTGACTGGGTATGGGATAAGTTAAGCCACTATACATTTCTGTATTGAATTAAATATTACCACTATGTCACGACTGGGTGTGTAAGTAGACCAAGGTGCAGCGCAGTAGTAGTTCTATATATTCTTTAATTAAATAAATATACTGAACGAAGAACTACTCAAAACAAGAGTAGAGTAGAGTAGAGTAAAGTAAAGTCCACTTCCACTTCCACTTCCACTTCCACTTCCACTTCCACTTCCACTTCCACTTCCTCCCCATAGACTGACATAAAGACAATGAGCCACACAACGGTGTGGGACCAGACAACTAAAGTAGGATCCCAATCAGAGACAACGCATAGCAGCTGACTCTAATTGGGGACACAACATAACACTACACAGAACTAGATAAACTAGAACGGTCAGTCTCTGACCATGGCTAAATAGAGGAGCCAAAGGCTTCTCTATGGCCAGTGCCTGACACACTACCTTTTTAGAATAATTTGTATCTTTATTTCCGTTTTACAAACACAATTCAACACAATCACAATTGCTTTCTGTCTTTTAATAATTTTAAGCATTTAACATAAGCTTAACATCTAACAAAAGTTAAAGTACTTTTTTAAACACTTTCAATATAGGCCCTATTGTTACTTCATATACCAGTGATAATATCTTGCATTATTCCTGGGGAAAAAACACTTTTGCTCAACTTGTCCCACACAGCTACAAGGATGCACTTTCATGCTAGGCTTAGGAAGCTTAAAGAGACCTCAACTGATGTATAGAACAATATTACAATAATTTATCATGAAACCTCTAACACAATAAAATAATTTGACTTTTCAGTAGATACTTTATTGAAAATGCCATAACGAAAATAAACAAAAGACAGATACACGATACATGATACATAGAGCGGCAGTATGAAAAAGTATAGAAATAAAAGAAGAAAAAAAAAGCTATGAAAAGACATTGCATAGTATGGGTGGTCGGCTGAATATGTACACAATACATTGGTGGATGTTGGATGGTTAACTATACTATACAGGTCGATGGCAGAGAAATACTTCAATAGCTAAAAATGCGTATGATATGAGCGAGGGAATAATAGTTTACTTAATAGACAGACTGGGTAAATGAACAGGTAAGTGAAAATGTTGCATGGTTTAATTAGCTGTACAGTTAGGTATACAGTTATATTTACAGATAAGTGAATACTTGCATGGTTACACAAACTGTACAGGTAAATGACAGGAAGAGATACTTTAATAGCTAAATGTGTGTATGATATAATTTAGGGTAATAATAGTAATTCCCTTAAAATACAGTCCTTAGTGCGCAGGGTTTAATTACAGATAACTGCACGTATTGCACATTCAATATACTAAAAGCAATGAAAAAAGATACAACTGACAGGATACTAATATGCAATCCTGAGTGAATGACTACGTAAATGAAGTCCAAGAATTACTTACAATATTGCACGTCATATGATATAACAACTGTACATGAGTATGTACAGTGTGGAGAACAAATATTTGATACACTGCCGATTTTGCAGGTTTTCCCACTTACAAAGCATGTAGAAGTCTGTAATTTTTATCATAGGTACTCTTCAACTGTGAGTGACGGAATCTAAAACAAAAATCCAGAAAATCGCATTGTATGATTTTTAAGTAATTAATTTGCATTTTATTGCATGACATAAGTATTTGATACATCAGAAAAGCAGAACTTAATATTTGGTACAGAAACCTTTGTTTGCAATTACAGAGATCATACGTTTCCTGTAGTTCTTGACCAGGTTTGCACACACTGCAGCAGGGATTTTGGCCCACTCCTCCATACTGACCTTCTCCAGATCCTTCAGGTTTCGGGGCTGTCACTGGGCAATACGGACTTTCAGCTCCCTCCAAAGATTTTCTATTGGGTTCAGGTCTGGAGACTGGCTAGGCCACTCCAGGACCTTGAGATGCTTCTTACGGAGCCACTCCTTAATTTCCCTGGCTGTGTGTTTCGGGTCGTTGTCATGCTGGAAGACCCAGCCACGACCCATCTTTGATGCTCTTACCGAGGGAAGGAGGTTGTTGGTCAAGATCTCGCGATACATGGCCCCATCCATCCTCCCCTCAATACGGTGCAGTCGTCCTGTCCCCTTTGCAGAAATGTATCCCCAAAGAATGATGTTTCCACCTCCATGCTTCACGGTTGGGATGGTGTTCTTGGGGTTGTACTCATCCTTCTTCTTCCTCCAAACACGGCGAGTGGAGTTTAGACCAAAAAGCTCTATATTTGTCTCATCAGACCACATGACCTTCTCCCATTCCTCCTCTGGATCATCCAGATGGTCATTGGCAAACTTCAGAAAGGCCTGGACATGCACTGGCTTGAGCAGGGGGACCTTGCGTGCGCTGCAGGATTTTAATCCATGACGGCGTAGTGTGTTACTAATGGTTTTCTTTGAGAATGTGGTCCCAGCTCTCTTCAGGTCATTGACCAGGTCCTGCCGTGTAGTTCTGGGCTGATCCCTCACCTTCCTCATGATCATTGATGCCCCACGAGGTGAGATCTTGCATGGTGCCCCAGACCGAGTGAGATTGACCGCCATCTTGAACTTCTTCCATTTTCGAATAATTGCGCCAACAGTTGTTGCCTTCTCACCAAGCTGCTTGCCTATTGTCCTGTAGCCCATCCCAGCCTTGTGCAGGTCTACAATTTTATCCCTGATGTCCTTACACAGCTCTCTGGTCTTGGCCATTGTGGAGAGGTTGGAGTCTGTTTGATTGAGTGTGTGGACAGGTGTCTTTTATACAGGTAACGAGTTCAAACAGGTGCAGTTAATACAGGTAATGAGTGGAGAACAGGAGGGCTTCTTAAAGAAAAACTAACAGGTCTGTGAGAGCCGGAATTCTTACTGGTTGGTAGGTGATCAAATACTTATGTCATGCAATAAAATGCAAATTAATTATTTAAAAATCATACAATGTGATTTTCTGGATTTTTGTTTTAGATTCCGTCTCTCACAGTTGAAGTGTACCTATGATAGAAAATTACAGACCTCTACATGCTTTGTAAGTAGGAAAACCTGCAAAATCGGCACTGTATCAAATACTTGTTCTCCCACTGTATTTGACCAATGAGAGTGTTGGGAGTCCTGCATCAGATGACCTGGCCTCTATAAACACACAACCTCAACCCAATTGAGATGGTTTCGGATGAGTTGGACCGCAGAGTGAAGGAAAAGCTACCAACAAGTGTGGGAACTCCTTCAAGACTGTTGGAAAGCCATGTCAGGTGAAGCTGGTTGAGAGAATACCAAGAGTGTGCAAAGCTGTCATCAAGACAAAGGGTAGCTACTTTGAAGAATCTAAAATATAAATATATTTTGATTTGTTTAACACTTTTTTGGCTACTACATGATTCCATATGTGTTATTTCGTAGTTTTGATGTCTTCACTACAATGTAGAAAATAATAAAAATAAAGAAAGACCCTTGAATGAGTAAGTGTCCAAACTTTTGACTGGTACTGTACATACTGTATGCTACAGTAGAAACAACGACAGGATATACATAAACTATAATGATAACATAATAAGGTACTTACTTTGATAGGAACGCACACACGTCCAATGTTATTATTAGTAAGGAAAACAACAATGAAGGCGATGCAAGCGCCAGACAGAAAATGTGCCGGGGGAAAAAGTTAGTGCAAGGCCTGTTCTGACTGGAGATTAGCAATGTCTTCAAACTTGGTCTGGGGAAACACTGGGGAAGTGCTTTGGCTCTCGTCGAAGAGAGAAGTGCCGGAAGAGAGAAGTTTGTCTGGCACAGTAAAGCCTCAAACATAAATTGTCCGCAACAGTGAAATGGGCTACTTCTTATGTGAATTAATGAGGAGGCAGAACAAGTATGCCTCAATTCAAACTGTTGTTAGAAAATAAAACTTGTTTGAAAAAAATTATAAATGGACAAGTTGAAACATAGCCTATATATAATTAGCAGGCAGCGTGCCTTGGTTTGAAGGCAGGTTAACTCTCCTGTTGCGTAACAATCACATTTTTGAGTGCATAAAAAAACACGCTGGGGGCGACCATTAAGAGATATTTGGAGCTCAAGCATGAAAAGGTTAAACTGTTGGTCTAACTCTAACAGTTCAGAAAGTAACCACGTTTACCAATATGTTTGTAGAATGAAAAAGTCAGATCTGGGGTTTGTTCAGTTCGATTTAACGTTTGCTACATTGTGTAATGGCTTGTACTGAATGACACGTTTCCCCCAAAACGTTTTTCAACGTTCTTGAGCAGACTTTTAAATAGCCTACGTTTGCTCTGTTTGGTGGGTGTGGCAGGGTTTTGCTTGAAGTAGAGATCTTCATGGGTCCAACAGACCCGGAACAGTCATTTTGTCTTTGATCTAGCTCAGGTCTGATATAATTGTGCAATTAAAATGTATTTACCAATTGGACCCGATTGGACCTGCCGTCTGTTAATTTAATGTGTGAGGTGATGAGAACTGCGCAAGCTTGTTATCTGTGTCAGCCAATTGCAACTAAATAAAATATATAGCTTATGTCCAGCTGAAACTGGTCCCAGCCACTCACCTCATGCGCACCTGCTGCTGAGGAGAGAGAGAGAGAGAACAAGTGAGAGGAGCTTGGCCTAACTTTTGAAGTAAAACAAAAGTTACAAGAGAGAGTATAGCCCAGTGAAAATAAGCTGAAAAGGGGATGTCCTCTGTGGGGACAAGTTGTATTCTAATATTGTTGTGGACAAAGATGAGAAGAATGTTGGCATGGCAACTCGCTATTCAGGTTTGATGCACTTTATCATTAATATTATTGTATATCATTATTATTATTATTATTATTTTTGTTTCATTTTTTTGAGACATTTTTGTTGGCTAACTTAAAGTTGAACTGTTTTTATAAGTTTGTGCTCCTTAAGATAGGTTAAAAGTAGGCCTGTTGTAAAAATAATCTCTTTAGCCTATTGCTGGCATTTGTTAGGTAGGCCTACAGAAGGCACTCACCTTGTTGGTAATTGTTGCACAATAGGCCGTATTTAAAGAAACCAGTTCTTTAAATACGACACAAGTGTTTTGTTTCATTCTGTTGGGCCAAATGAAGTTCCAACTGTAATGTTGTCGTTGCCACAATATAATAGGATTAGCAGTCTTTATGGGTACAACAGACCCAAAATTCTGAGATCCCACTCGAGCAGGTCCGGGTCCTAAATTCATGAGGTCGAAGGAATTGTCCGTAGAGCTCTGAGACAGGATTGTGTCTAAGCACAGATCTGGGGAAGGGTACCAAAAAATGTCTGCAGCATTCAAGGTCCGCAAGATCACAGTGGCCTCCATCATTCTTAAATGGAAGAAGTTTGGAACCACCAAGACTCTGGCCAAACCACCGCCTGGCCAAACTGAGCGTTCTGGGGAGAAGGGCCTTGGTCAGGGAGGTGACCAAGTACCCGATGGTCACTCTAACAGTGCTCTAGAGTTTCTCTGTGGAGATGGGAGAACCTTCCAGTAGAACAACCATCTCTGGCTCAAACCGACAATCAGGCCTTTATGGTAGAGTGGCCAGACTGAAGCCACTCCTTAGTAATAATTATTAGATGACGCTTACCTGACACACTTGTCTAAATTGATGGGTCATGTGAAGGAAATGCTAGAGTATAACTACCCCCCAGCCAAATCTAGCTAAGTGGATGGGTCACTATTGTCTAGACATGTACTGTAATCCCTCCCAGACACATCTGTCTAACTTCATGGAACATTTAATCATCTGGCGAAGTGGTGTATTTTGTTTAGACATGTAGCTAGGTAAGTAGCTCGCTGGTTAGCTAAACAATGAACTGGCATAATCCCAATTCAGACTACTACCATTACAAACATTGTGACAGCTGTAGTATGAATCTGCAGGTAGCTGAAGCTAACCAACTAGATTCAATGTTAGCTAGCTAACATTAGGCTATTAATAGCAATGTAAAAGGATTTCTGATTTGAATAATATTACTACACAGATCATACATGTAACGTTAGCTAGTGAGCTAGCAAGCTAAAGTTTACTAGCTAGCTAACATTATGCTTTAACTTGCAAGAAAATAAATTAGAAACATATATCAGAGAATGTAGCTAGACTCCTGTACCTGTATACATGGATTAATTATTCATGGCAGACCGGTTCACACTATCTGTGACGTGTGCAGAAAGTAGCACATCACTTTTTTACAACTGATCTGTCGATAGTATTCAGAGCATTCATGTTGTTGAGAAAAGTAGCTAAACTTTTGTAGTTCTCGATAGCTAACATTATATCTTTAAAAAATGGTGCGGTAGAAAGGACTATCAACTAACAGCTCATGTTATAGAGAGAAGCATGCTACATGGCAGACCAATCCAAACTCATCTCCCGGCATGTCCAGCCCATCCATTATATCAGTCAATCATGGCTAGCGGGAAGGTTCCTGTCTTTTTCCGTGGCTTAACCAACTAGGATCATAATTTTACAATTGTATTCTTATTTATGGATTAAGTTTGTTATTAAGGCACATTAAAGTTCACATGTTCCAGAAGGCATTTCTGACAAAAAACTAATTTGAATTTAAAAATATATATATATTTACGTTCAAATGCCTCTCCTGTGAAGTAGTGACGTGCGACATGCGAATAGTTTCCTGAAAACGAGTCACATATTGTACTTTATTTTAATCATAACATTTTTTGTAATATTTGTTCTGTCTTTTCTGGTGGATTAAATGGAAATTGCAACCAACTTTCTATGACTTGTCTTTACAAATAGTGATATTTTGGAGATTAATTATTACATTTTCAAGTATACGAAAGTGAGAGGTTGTAATCTGAATAAAGGGGAAAAGGCCATTCTTGAACATGGGGTGAGACATTTTATAGAGACCAAGTTCGGATTTAAGTATAACTTTTGTATGAATGAAGCCTTTAATGAGAGGTCTAATGCTTAAATATTTAATAATTTCTGCCCTTCAAATTCAGATTCAAAAATAGGCCCGTTTAATTTCTTCTGGCTTGCCGTTCCTAATAAGATTGTATATTTTTTGTTGCTATAATTTAAAACCAAGTCGCTAGGTGGGATATGACTAAAGAGTTAATCAGCGTGATTTTTCCACAAATAGACAGTTATTTTCCTTTCCATTTGTAACAAGATCTTATCTAACTTTCTATTAACATTTATTGTGGTGAGATAATTTCTTTCTTTCGTGATATGAATAGCATGTCCACATCACAATCAGACCATTTTATTAGTAAACTACACGGTAATGTAAAAGTGTGATCTAATACATATTATAAACTGGGTGGTTCAAGCTCTGAATGCTGATTGGTGGACAGCTGTGCTATATAAGACCGTATACCACGGGTATACCGAAACATTTATTTTCACTGCTCTAATTAGGTTGGTAAGTTTATAATAACAATAAGGCAACTCAGAGGTTTGCGGTATATGGCCAATATACCATGGCCAAGGGCTATATCCAGGCGCAGTGGTCTACGTTGCATCATCCAAAGAACAGTCCTTATCTGTGGTATATTGGCAATATAACACACCCCCTCATTGCCTTATTCCTTAAATATAGTACACTTATCAAAATTTGGATTTAATCCAAATAGGTTAGAAAAACCTCTATGAGGCTGTGGAGGGATCCAAATCGTGGATTTAAAAGAAAACATGAATCATCACCGTACAATGACAACGTTGTTTTTAAACCCTGTATTTCCTAGCCCCTAAATATTATTGTTGGATCTCATTTGAATAGCTAACATTGATGGCCATGATAAATAGATATGCTGATAGTGGACAACCTTGTTTTTCTCCTCTTGACAGTTTAATACTTTATGAGAAGTAGCCATTATTTACTATTTTACACCAAGGGTTACTATACATAACTTTAACCCATTTTATAAGAGATTCTCCAAAATTGAAATATTCCAGGCATTTATATATAAATTCCAGTTGTACTTTATCAAAAGTCAGCTATGATGATGAATAATATCTAAGAATACATTTTTAATTGTGTAAGGGTCCTCCAATTTTTTAAATGGACTGGATCTTTATATGTACCACTTGGGTCCTGTTTCAGTAATAATGAAATCAGACATTCTTGTTGAGTATTTGATATCTACCATTTTTATATGAGTGGTTAAAACATCCTAATAACGTTCTTCTGAGTATATCAAAAAAGGTTTGCCTCAACTGGTATGCCATCCAGCTCTGAAGTGTTCCTGGACCTAAAGGCTTTAATTGCATGAAGAAGATCCCCCTCTGTAATTTGGCCTTCACATGAGTCTTTCTGTACAGCTTTTAATTTTACATTATTAATAGAAAATAAAATCCTTACAATTAACTTTGGTTAGTGGAGATGGAGGAGACTGAAGTAAAATAGATGCTTAAAGTACATTGCTTCATCTTTCAAAATATAATAGATAGATAGGTACTTTATTGATCCCCCGTGGGGGAAATTTATTTGTCAAGCAGCTACAACAAAACACAGGGCAGGTGCAAAATGCCACAACGAAAGTACACAAAAGACAGATATACATAGAGCAAATTTGGTGAATCATGGGTGACTCCGTCATTTGTAACAAGTTTCAGTAAATCATTTTGGTAGCATTTATATGTTGAAGATTAAAACATTATTTGGTGCATTTTTCTCCATATTTCATCCAGTTCGCTTTATTTTTATAATATGGGCTCCTGAGTGGCGCAGTGGTCTAAGGCACTAAATCTCAGTGCAAGAGGAGTCACTAAAGTCCCTGGTTCAAATCCAGATGTGATTGGGAGTCCCGTAGGGCGGTGCACAATTGGCCCAGGTTTGGCCGGGGTAGACCGTCATTGGAAATAAGAATTTGTTCTTAACTGACTTGCCTGGTAAAAAAAAGAACAAGTTTCTCTATTTCTTTTTGTTTTACTATAACTTATTATGTGCCTCTGTTACAGTTTTTATTGTGATCTATCTGAACTGTTAGTCCCCTATATTTCCTTTGATAATATTAACTATTTTGACATTTAAAAGTGTCCCATACAATAAGGGAATCTGCTGTACCTATATTATGTTGGAAAAAGTATAAAAGTATAAAAGTATAAAGTATAAATGATTCTGTCCTGGTTAAAAACAAGTTTTCAACCAATAGGCTTTGGTTATATTTCCAATATCCTCGCCCACGTGGAAATTCTGTAAGAGTAATGTATATGCCAATATGGTCCGACCTCATTCTGTCCCCTATCAACACTTTTTTCATTTTAGTGCCAGACGACTATCTTGATTGAGCCTCCGCCATGTACAGTGCCTTCAAAAAGTATTCAGACCCCTTGACTTTTTCTACATTTTGTTACATTACAGCCTTGTTCTAAAATGCATTAAATAAAACACTTTTCTCAGCCTTCTACACACAATACCCAATAATGACAAAGCAAAAACAGGTTTATAGAAATGTTTGCAAATTAATAAAACCCAAAAAATAAAAAAACCTTTTTTACATAAGTATTCAGACCCTATTATGCTATGAGACTTGAAGTTGATCTCAGGTGCTTCCTGTTTCCATTGATCATCCTTGAGATGTTCCTACAACTTGATTGGAGTCCACCTGTGGTAAATTCAATTGATTGGACATGATTTGGAAAGGCTCACACCTGTCTATATACGGGCCCACAGTCATTTCAGAGCAAAAACCAGGCCATGAGGTCGAATAAATTATCCATACAGCTCTGAGACAGGATCCATCATTCTGAAATGGAAGAAGTTTGGAACCACCAAGAAGCTTCCTAGAGCTGGCCGCCAGGCCACACTGAGCAATCGGAGGAGAAGGACCTTGGTCAGGGAGGTGACGATGATCCCGATGGTCACTCTGACAGAGCTTCAGAGTTCCTCTGTGGAGATGGGAGAACCTTCCAGAAGGACAAACATATCTGCAGCACTCCACCAATCAGGCCTTTATGGTAGAGTGGACAGACGGAAGCCACTCCTCAGTAAAAGGCACATGACAGCCAGCTTGGAGGTGGCCAAAAGGCAAATAAAATCAATCAAATCAAAAGGCACCTAAAGACTCTCAGACCATGAGAAACAAGATTCTCTGGTCTGATGAAACCAAGATTGAACTCTTTGGCCTGAATGCCAAGCGTCACGTCCGGAGGAAACCTGGCACCATCCCTACGGTGAAGCATGTACAGTCGTGGTCAAAGGTTTTGAGAATGACACAAGTATTGGTCTCCACAAAGTTTGCTGCCTCAGTGTTGATGATGGCAATTTGCTTATACTCCAGAATGTCATGAAGAGTGATCAGATGAATTGCAATTAATTGCCAAGTCCCTCTTTGCCATGAAAATGAACGTAATCCCCCCAAAACATTTCTACTTCATTTCAGCCCTGCCACAAAAGGACCAGCTGCCATCATGTCAGTGATTGTCTCGTTAACACAGGTGAGAGTGTTGACGAGGACAAGGCTGGAGATCACTCTGTCATGCTGATTGAGTCAGAATAACAGACTGGAAGCTTTAAAAGGAGGGTGGTGCTTGAAATCATTGTTCTTCCTCTGTCAACCATGGTTACCTGCAAGGAAACACGTGCCGTCATCATTGCTTTGCACAAAAAGCAAATTTTTTTTTTTTTTTCACCTTTATTTAACCAGGTAGGTCAGTTGAGAACAAGTTCTCATTTGCAACTGCGACCTGGCCAAGACAAAGCAAAGCAGTGCGACAAAAACAACACAGAGTTACACAGTAAACAAACATAGTCAAAAACACAATAGAGTGCAAAATGTAGTGCAAAATGCAGTAAGGTTAGGAGGTAGGACAATAAATAGACCATAGTGGTGAGATAAATTACAGATGATCATCATTAACACAGGAATGAAGGATGTGCAAATTATGATGTGCAAATAGATATACTGGAGTGCAAGATTTGTGAAAATAACAAAAATAAATATAAATATGGGGATGAGGTAGTAGTGTGGGCTATTTACAGAAGGGCTATATACAGGTGCAGTGATCGATAAGCAGCTTTGACAACTGATGCTTAAAGTTATTGAGGGAGATAGGAACCTCTAGCTTCAATGATTTTTGCAATTCGTTCCAGTCATTGGCAGCAGCGAACTGGAAGGAATGGCGGCCAAAGGAGGTGTTGGCTTTGGGGGTGACCAGTGAGATATACCTGCTGGAGCGCATGCTACGGGTGGGTGTTGCTATCGTGACCAGTGAGCTGAGATAGGGCGGGGATTTACCTAATAAAGACTTATAGATGACCTGGAGCCAGTGGGTTTGGCGACGAATATATAATGAAGGCCAGCCAACGAGAGCATACAGGTCGCATACAGGTGGTGGGTAGTGTATGGGGCTTTGGTGACAAAACGGATGGCACTGTGATAGCCTACATCCAATTTGCTAAGTAGAGTGTTGGAGGCTAGTTTGTAAATGACATTGCCGAAATCAAGGATCGGTAGGATAGTCAGTTTTACAAGGGCATGTTTGGCAGCATGAGTGAAGGAGGCTTTGTTGCGAAATAGGAAGCCAATTCCGGATTTAATTTTGGATTGGAGATGGTTGATGTGAGTCTGGAAGTTGAGTTTACAGTCTAACCAGATGCCTAGGTATTTGTAGGTGTCCACGTATTCTAATTCGGACCCGTCGAGAGTAGTGATGATAGTCCGGTGGGCGGGTGCTGGCAGCGTTCGATAGAAAAGCATGCACTTAGTTTTACTAGCGTTTAAGAGCAGTTGGAGGCCACGGAAGGAGTGTTGTATGGCATTGAAGCTTGTTTGAAGGTTAGTAAACACAGTGTCCAAAGAGGGGCCAGATGTATACAGAATGGTGTCATCTGCGTAGAGATGGATCAGAGAGTCACCAGCAGTGAGAGCGACATCGTTGATGTATATAGAGAAAAGGGTTGGCCCAAGAATTGAACCCTGTGGCACCCCCATAGAGACTGCCAGAGGATCGGACAATAGGCCCTCCGATTTGACACACTGAACTCTGTCTGCAAAGTAGTTAGAGAACCAGGCAAGGCAGTCACATGAGAAACCAAGGCTGTTGAGTCTGCCAATAAGAATGCGGTGATTGACAGAGTCGAAAGCCTTGGCCAGGTCGATGAAGACGGCTGCACAGTACTGTCTTTTATCGATGGCGGTTATGATATCGTTCAGTACCTTGAGCGTAGCTGAGGTGCACCCATGACCAGCTCGGAAACCAGATTGCATAGCAGAGAAGGTACGGTGGGATTCGAAGTGGTCAGTTATCTGTTTGTTAACTTGGCTTTCGAAAACTTTAGAAAGGCAGGGCAGGATGGATATTGGTCTATAACAGTTTGGGTCTAGAGTGTCTCCTCCTTTGAAGAGGGGGATGACCGCGGCAGCTTTCCAATCTCTAGGGATCTCAGACGATACGAAAGAGAGGTTGAACAGGCTAGTGATAGGTGTTGCAACAATTTGGGCTGATAATTTCAGAAAGAGAGGGTCCAGATTATCTAGCCCAGCAGATTTGTAGGGGTCCAGACTTAGCAGCTCTTTCAGAACATCAGCCGTCTGGATTTGGGTGAAGGAGAAGCGGGGGGGGCTTCGGCAAGTAGCTGCCGGGGGTACAGAGCTGTTGGCCGGGGTAGGGGTAGCCAGGTGGAAAGCATGGCCAGCCGTAGCAAAATGCTTATTGAAATTTTCGATAATCGTGGATTTATCGGTGGTAACAGTGTTTCTGAGCCTCAATGCAGTGGGCAACTGGGAGGAGGTGCTCTTATTCTCCATGGACTTAACAGTGTCCCAGAACTTTTTGGAGTTAGTGCTACAGGAAGCAAATTTCTGTTTGAAAAAGCTGGCCTTTGCTTTTCTAACTGACTGTGTTTACTTGTTCCTGACTTCCCTGAATAGCTGCATATCGCGGGGGCTGTTCGATGCTAATGCAGTGCGCCACAGGATGTTTTTGTGTTGGTCTAGTGCAGTCAAGTCTGGGGTGAACCAAAGTCCTAAACTAAAACCTAAATCAACCATATATCGGATCATCAAGAACTTCAAGGAGAGAGGTTCAATTGTTGTGAAGAAGGCGTCAGGGCGCCCAAGAAAGTCTAGCAAGCGCCAGGACTGCCTCCTAAAGTTGATTCAGCTGCGGGATCGGGGCACCACCAGTGCAGAGCTTGCTCAGGAATGGCAGCAGGCAGGGGTGAGTGCATCTGCACGCACAGTGAGGCAAAGACTTTTGGAGGATGGCCTGGTGCCAAGAAGGGCAGCAAAGAAGCTCTCAGGGACAGACTGATATTCTGCAAAAGGTACAGGGATTGGACTGCTGAGGACTGCGGTAGAGTCATTTTCTCTGATGAATCCCCTTTCCGATTGTTTGGGCCAACCCGGAAAACACCTTGTCTGGAGAAGACAAGGTGAGCGCTACCATCAGTCTTGTGTCATGCCAACAGTAAAGCATCCTCAGACCATTCATGTTTTGGGTTGCTTCTCAGCCAAGGGAGTGGGCTCACTCACAATTTTGCCTAAGAACACAGCCATGAATAAAGAATGGTACCAACACATCCTCGAGAGCAACTTCTCCCAACCATCCAAGAACAGTTTGGTGACGACCAATGCCTTTTCCAGCATGATGGAGCACCTTGCCATAAGGCAAAAGTGATAACTAAGTGGCTCGGGGAAACAAAACATCAACATTTTGGGCCCATGGCCAGGAAACTCCCCAGACCTTAATCCCATTGAGAACTTGTGGTCGATCCTCAAGAGGCGGGTGGACAAACAAAAACCCATGACTTCTGACAAACTCCAAGCATTGATTATGGAAGAATGGCCTGCCATCAGTCAGGATGTGGCCCAGAAGTTAATTGACAGCATGCCAGGGCGGATTGCAGAGGTCTTGAAAAAGAAGGGTCAACACTGCAAATATTGACTCTTTGCATAAACTGAATGTCATTGTCAATGAAAGCCTTTGACACTTATGGAATACTTGTAATTATACTTCAGTGTACCATAGTAACTACTGACATAAAGATCTAAGAACACTGAAGCAGCAAACTTTGTGGAGACCAATACTTGTGTCATTCTCAAAAATTTTAGCCACGACTGTATATCTCACTAGATCAGGATATTTAAATACGTTTTTTGTCATTTGTTATTTTTAAAGGACACTTCTCTTTATCTTTCTACTAGGATCCAAACCGGCATGGATTGGGTCGGACTGTCCTCTATTTGGAACGGGTCTCAGTTTTTTGGAAAATTGATTTATGCATATTGGCTATATATCACATATATATATTACTATTATAAACTGGTTACCAACGTAAGTTGAGCAGTAAAAATAATATTTTTGTCATACCTGTGGTATACGGTCTAAAATACCACGGCTGTCAGCCAATCAGTATTCAGGTCTCGAAACCACCCAGTTTATAATTAGCAATAAGCAGTATCACCTGTACACCAACTGACGCAGTATAGTTGCTATAAATAAATAGGCTGAGGCATGCCCATCTGTTTTTGTGCTAATCGTTACCTAGATCAGTGCTTCCCAAACTTGTTCAGTCATGACCCCCTTTCATCATGGGGTAACATCCATGTGATTTTACCATGTTAAATGTCACTGTACTTCTTTATTTGTTACAAGTTAGCTCACAGAGTAAAAGGTTTTGTTTAGAAGTGAGGAGGGAGCGAGGCATAGAAAGAGAATAGCTATTGCTCTGTTCTCCTTACAAGCCTTGGACAACTTTTTTCCCCTTCGCAAACCACGGCCTCTGAGGACCGGGACAACCCAAGCATAATTGGTGGCGGGGGGGATCCAGTCATAGAATGAGGAATTGAGTAGTACTGTGTAGTGTAAAGCCACAGAAAGCCAGTAGCTACGGTGGGAAAATAATTTCCAATACATAAAATTCATCATGGTATATTATTGGGGGGTTTGAATTGACTCGTTTCTAACCTCCCCCCCGCCCCCCCCGCAAGTTACGGGCCTGCTCCCAGGGACAGAGGCTGGTATATGAAGTGGTGTGTGTGTACTGTATGTACGTGTATCTCTCTAGGAATGTGTGTGTGTGCGCGCGTAGCTGCATGTGTGTGAGTGTATGTACAGTATGCGTGTGAGAACTGGACAGGCCGGCCTGGTAGCTGAGTAGGAGGTGGTGACGGAGGACCATATAAGCTCCCCCTTTGACCAAAAGGGCACTGAGGGGACAGCTTAGAGAGGAAGTGACGAGTGAGCCGAGGGGCTAAATAACAAATAATAATTTAAAAGGGGGCTGAGGGAGCTCCTCTTGTCAGGTCGACATCAAACGAGGTCGGAGCTGAGGGGACCTATTATGTGAGGGAGAGATAGAACGGGAGAGAGAAGAGAAAGATAGAGAGACGGATGGGGGGTATGGTAGGGAGAGATAGGGTGGGATATTGTTGTCCCATTACTCATGGAGCTTTTTGATTCTGATAACTCCATCATGGCAGATCCTTAAATATCATCTACCAAACGTTTGAGGGGATATTGTTGTCCCATTACTCATGGAGCATTGTGATTCTGATAACTCCATCATGGCAGATCCTTACAGGTCTAATGCAGACATTATTATCTCAATATCAAATAATCTCTGGGTAACAATGAAGTACCTTACTGTTTTTTAATTAAAATGGTCAGAAATAATTTAAAATAGCTTCTTAGCAAACAGATTTTGCTAGGACTTTCTAGGAGTGGTCTGAGTGGGGAGGGGAAAACTGAAAACAATCTGTTATTGGCAGAGAGGTTTGGAACTCCTTCTTATTGGTCTATTAACTAATTTAACACCTGGTGATGTCACCAGGCAGGCCAAAACTCCATCAAACCAAAACAGGCTGACATTTCAGGTGGTCTTTTCAAACAGCTGTTACACTAAAGGTTCATTATCGTTATCTTCACAATTTCAAAGTATTTTTCCAACCTCATAGTGTGCAAATATACAGTATATAAAACACAGAAAAATCACGTTTTTGACTGCACTGGGTCTTAAACATCCTTCCGACCATAGTCAACACATATCATAAGCCTGTTGATTGCAATGATTTATACATACATGGTACTCCCCCCCCCCCCCCCTCCATGTAAAACATCTTTAGGAAGCTATATAAATTATTTATTAATGTATACATTCGTTTTTGACACGTTTATTCTATTACAGACACCTTAATATAATTTAAAAGTATGTATTATGTGAGCTAAAGATAAACAAAAATAATGAAAAAATATATACAAACATTTTCCTTAAAGCATCAATTTTGGAAAGTTCTAATGGTATTGTCCCCACAACAACAACAAAATATTTCAATACATGTCCTTGAAACAATGATCATCAACCAACTTGACAGAGCTTGAAGAATTTTTAAAAGAATAACGTAGTGCAACTGGTTCTTTACTAGTCTTGTATTAGCGGACCGATATAGCCGTATATTCGCCCCCATTCCTCAGCCCTGGCTTTCTACATCCATGGCCTATAATCACCACCATCACTATCCAGCACAGAGACCCTTGACGGCAGAACTGACCCATACAAAAAAAATGAGCTAGCTGCTGCCGAACCTACTGCTGGAAAACGTTGTTCACTCATCAACCCCGGACTTGTCTCGTCATCATTACACACAGCTGGTTCCAATCCCCACTCTATCACTGAATATATAATCCCTCTGACATTTGTCTTTGTCTGTCATTGTAAATGTTACTTGTTTTCCTGAGAGGAATCTCGCCTATCATTTCCTGAGTACTTTATATTTTGCACTTTGAGTTCGCCCTGTGCCTTCTTTATGAAGATATATTTTGAGCACAACAGCGTTTGGGTTTCGTCCTGCTTTGATCTATGGTGCTTAAATAAATGTGACTGCCTCCTGCCTACTCCTCTCTACACCAGTGACAGTGGCGGACAATTTACATGTGAGCCATGCTAAGCTAATGTAAGGTGAGGATTAGTTAGATGAGCTGGCTGGAGTGTCTCATCGCCTTCGTTGTTGTTTTCCTTACTAATAATTACAGTGTGCATTCCTATCAAAGTAAGTGCCTTATTACCTTAATACAGTTTCTGTATATCGTGTTATGTCATTTCTACTGTACCACACTGTGGGTATGTATGTACTGTATGTATGGAGCATAATGTATTCTGTGTGTATTCCTTTATAACTGCGGACACGCGAGGTACTGATTTTATAACCTTTATGGTTTTATACTCAAAGGTGATTTTGTAGTTAAATTGTTCTAATAGTTCTGTAAAATAATGGTAATGCTAATCGTCAAAGACGTATTAGCTTGCGTTGTATCCTTTGAAGCTGCCCTGGCCTTATCATGACGTTGTATTGGCCTGTGTAATAATTTGGCCTGTTTAGTATAGCTCTGCCCTGCCCCCTTGTGGAGGTCTTCAGTTATTATGTTACTTCATTGTAACATTGATTCAATGCTATATCCTGATATTGTCTTCTAATTACTAATAATTATTCTTTATTCTGTACTTTCAGAATCCACACACACAGTATTGAACATAACCTGCCAACATCATAAGTGGAATTGGACATCTTTCTTGCTAAAGATTGAGGACAGCTATTTTACATGAAGATCAACACTGAATGGCTCCAAGTGAGTGTCAGTGGTGACGTGGTTGGCTACCGGTGTGATGATACGGATGATTCGCCTCCACGGATGAGTTGTTAGGTGAACTAACGCAGCAGGTTAGTGGAATTAACGTACAAGGTTAAGGTTAGGAAAAGGGTTAGGGTTAGGCATAGCTACAATGATACAGTTTTCAACAACTGTTGTCCTCGACACGACCACTAAATAGAGCTGCTGTAGGCAAGCTACTCCATCTAGCCACAACAGTAGACATGTAAACAAACACATGTTCAGTATCATAGCACTGGCATGGGCCAATTGTATCAATAAATCACTGTCAGAAAATGGTTTGTGTGGTAATCTTTATTTACTGTCTTATTCAGGTGTTTTCAAGTACTGGTAACACATCATGCATTCTTGCATAGATTTGAATGGACTCATATGATGTGTGTAAAATACTTTTTGAAGGTTGTACTGATTATGATCAGTATACCAGCAGGTATATCTCACTGGTCACCCCCAAAGCCAACACCTCCTTTGGCCGCCATTCCTTCCAGTTCGCTGCTGCCAATGACTGGAACGAATTGCAAAAATCATTGAAGCTAGAGGTTCCTATCTCCCTCAATAACTTTAAGCATCAGTTATCAAAGCTGCTTATCGATCACTGCACCTGTATATAGCCCTTCTGTAAATAGCCCACACTACTACCTCATCCCCATATTTATTTTTTGTTTATTTTCACTAATCTTGCACACCAGTACCTCTATTTGCACATCATAATTTGCACATCCTTCATTCCTGTGTTAATGATGATAATTCTGTAATTTATTTCACCACTATAGTCTATTTATTGTCCTACCTCCTAACCTTACTGCATTTTTGCACTACATTTTGCACTCTGTATATAGATTTTTCTATTGTGTTTTTGACTGTTTGTTTTACTGTGTAACTCTGTGTTGTCTTTTGTCGCACTGCTTTGCTTTGTCTTGGCCAGGTCGCAGTTGCAAATGAGAACTTGTTCTCAACTGACCTACCTGGTTAAATAAAGGTGAAATAAAAAAAAATGATGAGCTAATGCTAAGCTATTTGCCAGCTATATGTGGAGCCATGTTTGTTGACATCATTCAATGCATTCTGGGTGTCACATAAACGTCTGTCATACCTAAGATGTTATAGCAAAATTAGATAAAGGGATGGTACACTTGTCTTTGGAAGTGAATGCAAAACCCAAGTCTTCATTGAATAGTACCCGCAAAACACCAGTCTCAACGTCAACAGTGAAGAGGCGACTCCGGGATGCTGTCCTTCTAGGCAGAGTTGCAAAGAAAAAGCCATATCTCAGACTGGCCAACAAAAAGAAAAGATTAAGATGGGCAAAAGAACACAGACACTGGACAGAGGAAGATATGGATTTTTCTTTGCAACTCTGACCAACATCCTGACCGGCATCCCGGAGTCGCCTCTTCACTGTTGACGTTGAGACTGGTGTTTTGCGGGTTCTATTTAATGAAGCTGTCAGTTGAGGACTTGTGATGCATCTGTTTCTCAAACTAGACACTCTAATGTACTTGTCCTCTTGCTCAGTTGTGCACCGGGGCCTCCCACTCCTCTTTCTATTCTGGTTAGAGACAGTTTGCACTGTTCTGTGAAAGGAGTAGTACACAGCGTTGTAAGAGATCTTCAGTTTCTTGGCAATTTCTCGCATGGAATAGCGTTAATTTCTCAGAACAAGAATAGACTGACAAGTTTCAGAAGAAAGTTATAAGGCCAGTAGTATTGCTTCTTTAATCAGCACAACAGTTTCCAGCTGTGCTAACATAATTGAGTTTTCTATTGTCTTGAAATCCACACTACATACTTCTCATAAAAACCCAGAACATGGTTGTCATTTAAGCAATGATGATGCCAGTTATACCAAAACAAGTTTGAATACCCGAGCTGACAAGGTGAAAAAACTGTCAATGTGTCCTTGAGCAAGGCACTTAACCCTAATTTGCTCCAGGGGCACTGTACTACTATGGCTGACCCTGTAGGTAGGCCGTCAATGTAAATAAGAATTTGTGAATTCTTAACTGACTTGCCTAGTTAAATAAAGGTTAAATAAAACAATCTGCGGTGTAAAATGGCAGAGCTACTGTACAGCGATGCTTGTCAGACCCGGAGACATCCTGAAAATGGGTCTTCTCACGAAAATATCTGTTTGGACTACAAACTGGTATGACCCCACTATGGAAAGTTTTGTTCTACGACCCCCACAAGTGTAACGGGACTCGTCTGGTATCCGGTACCGGTTTAAAAAATGAAGTAAGGAGGTAGTTTTGTGCCATCAAAAATATGTGTCCAAAAAACTTAAATACTTCCTGAGCTATAGGACAGACACTTCAAAACCTTATTACTTATGATACATTCTTTTGACAGTCTGGCTTTTTGGAGGCGTGGCTTTGTCGTAGTGCTTTTTGGCTTCCCATGAGATAGATTGTCATTCTAGCTAATTGTTACATGTTGTGTTCCACATTTAAACATTAAACTTGTACACTACTAGTTCTCCAGTCTAATTAAGAATTACATGTGATACCAACAGCTGATTCCAATTATCAAAGTTTGATGATTAGTTAATTACATTGTAGAATAAAAGTGAAGACATCAAAACTATGACATAACACATATCATGTAGTAACCAAAAAAGTGTTAAACAAACATTTTATATTTTATATTTGAGATTCTTCAAAGTAGCCACCCTTTGCCATGATGACAGCTTTGCACACTCTTGGCATTCTCTCAACAAGCTTCACCTGGATGCTTTTCCATCAGTCTTGAAGGAGTTCCCACATATGCTGAGCACTTGTTGGCTGCTTTTCCTTCACTGCGGTCCGACTCATCCCAAACCATCTAAATTTGGTTGAGGTTGGAACCAAAAATCTAAAATTTGGACTCCAGACCAAAGGACAAATTTCCACCAGTCTAATGTCCATTGCTCGTGTTTCTTGGCCCAAGCAAGTCTCTTCTTCTTATTGGTGTCTTTTAGTAGTGGTTTCTTAGCAGCAATTCAACCATGAAAGCCTGATCCACACACTCTCCTCTGAACAGATGATGTTGAGATGTGTCTGTTACTTGAACTCTGTGAAGCATTTATTTGAGCTGCAATCTGAGGCTGGTGACTCTAATGAACTTATCCTCTGCAGCAGAGGTATTTCTGGGTCTTCCATTTCTGTGGCGGTCCTCATGAAGCTGGTTGAGAGAATACCATGAGTGTGCAAATCTGTCATCAAGGCAAAGAATGGCTACTTTGAAGAATCTCAAATGTAACATATATTTTGATTTGTTTAATTATTTTTTGGTTACTACATGATTCCATATGTGTTATGTCATAGTTTTGATGTCTTCACTTTTATTCTAAACTGTAAAAAATAGTACAAATGAAGAAAAACCCTTGAATGAGTAATATTCTACACTTTTGGCTCCCAGTGTATACATTTAAAATACATTCCCTAATATATGTTGGAATGTATTTAAAATGTATTGATACAAAAATACATTATTTGGCACATTTTCTTTCAAAAAATATATTTGAAATGTAATTTTTTTCATATGGGGAGTGAGACCGGAAGCAGCGCATCAGGTTTCCAAGGGAGAGGAGGTTCTTGCCCCTGGAAAACATAATACACCCCAACAGGCGAGAGACAGAGAGAAGAGAAAGGGAGAGGAGGAGAGGGAGTGAAAAGGAGCTCAATTTTTATATACAATGTCAGTGGTCATTTTCATGCATTCCGTCCATTTGTGCGAACAATACTTTTTTGGGCGTTGGCCACGCACTAACACCCCCTACGGTACAGAAAAATTGCAAACACCACAGAATCACTAGCGAGAACTGCCTTGCGAAAGGACAAATATAAAAAATCACCCACTCAAACCAGTTGACTCCAAGCCAAATCACAGTAAAAAAAAAAGCTAAGACTGACACATTTTTATCTCTTTATCGTATCTCTATTTTTATTCTGCAGGGACAGGCTAGTATTGTGTTGTTCCTGGAAGCGTTATGGTGGAGACTGTTGTTTGCGGCCTGTTCAGTGTAAATTCTTCTCCCTTTCCAGTCTGTCAGAGTCCAGACCCATCGCCAAAAACACAAGCATTCACAGACGCTGACACACACAGAGATAGACAGACAGAAACGTGTTTTAGAAATGGAGTCATTACTGAGTCAGTCCCTCTTCTTCTGTTCTACTTCTCCTCCCCACTATTATACTCTCTTTTAGTTTGAGAGGATGGTGAATAAAGCATGAGTCTTAAAACGACTCCCAGTCGATGTCAAGTGGTTTGTTTTCCCCCGTCCTGGATTCCCTCACAATGGCGGCTTGTGTACTTCGCTCCAGGATTTGGCCACTTTTAATGCATCCTAATGAGAAAAAGGAAAGATTTAATGGAACTCATTAGGTGCTGGCCATAGTGAGGCCGCAGCCAAAAAGCTTTCTGCACACACAGCAAGGATATTTGAAGTCTATAAAACCCAACTACCTCCCAACCTTACTGCATTTTTGCACTACATTTTGCACTCTGTTTATAGATTTTCTATTGTGTTTTTTTGACTGTTTGTTTAATGTGTAACTCTGTGTTGTTATTTGTCGCACTGCTTTGCTTTGTCTTGGCCAGGTCGCAGTTGCAAATGAGAACTTGTTCTCAACTGACCTACCTGGTTAAATAAAGGTGAAATAAAAAAAAAAAATAAAAGTAGATTTTTTTTTTCTTTTTTTTTTCACAGATCTGTGCTCTTTTACACCACTAAAATGTCACCCTATAGGTATTCAGCGACATAAGTAGCCTTGCACGAGCCTTGGCTCATAGGACAAGCGACATACTTAACAATAATGCTGATCTTTGCATGTTTGCTTTTGGCTTTTTCAGGTGGCAGACAGGATTAGTAAGCCAAAAGCTGCAACTCACAGGACAGGGCTAGCTTTAAAAGGAAACAGTGGAACTAGTGAACACTCAGTGAACACTACAGCAATGTAACTCTGCCCAAGTTATTGGTGCTCAGACAAATCAAACGTGACAGGCCATACTCCGGTATCAACTCAAGTCACTACTGCACTTATATACCCAAAGCATTTTTAACTCAAATACTTCTAGTTGAGCTCAAAGTAAATGAAAGGCATTATTACAATTTGCGTGGTATTGACTCAAAAATAAATTATCAGTAAAACTATTTTTGTTTAAAGTTATGATAGCAAATTAGCATGATGATGTATATGTGTATGTATATCTGTGTTGTTGCATGTACAATACTACACAACAATAACTAACATACATTTTGTCAACTAGTCAATTTAGTTAGATGTTTTGCACCCGCTACTGAAATGGTTGTCCCAGTTTAAATGGCTTAAGTAGTCTCTACACACTGTCTCTAACACTGACAGTCATCATGGATGCAGTTTGCAGGTGAATAAATATTTCAACTGTTGGCTCTTCTAACTCTGGCTGGATTCCAATAGGAATTACACATCACTTTGCAAGCCAAGATAATGTGACTTGCAGGTAGGGTTGCACAATTCTGGTAGGTATTCCAGATATCCTAGTTGGAAGACTCCTGGAAATCCTTCTACCAGGATTTTTCTTAAATCTGGGTATTTTGGGAAAGTTATCAATTTGCAACCCACTGTATGATGTTAAAGCTAGGACTCAAAATAAGACCTTAAGCCGTATCAAATGTATTGTCATATAGAATTTAATTATAATGATACAATTTGCCTAGGAACTCACTTGGTGAAGGCCACAGGACTGAACATGAATGAATGCAACAATCTTATCTCTGTCACTAATAAATACAGCCATGGGTGGTAAACTCTACAATTCACTCGAAAAGGCAAGGCACACTGGGTAATTATATTGGAAGCGTGCCTTGGCGGGGGTGTTACTCAACAATGATAAGGTGATGCAACTCAAATCTGGACCCCTTACAGCACGGGTCGAACTCCTTCCACGGCGGGACAAGCGTCTGCAAGTATTTCACTCCTCCCTTATACTTGATTGATGAATTAAGGTCAATAATTAGTAAGGAACTCCCCTCACGTGGTTGTCTAAGTCTTAACTGAAAGGAAAAAACAAAAACCAGTAGACATTAGGCCCTCCATGGAATGAGTTTGTGAGGGCTTGGTTGTGGTAAGGCCTCTTACTCCCACCTAGGGGAGGTGAGAGGCACACAACCAAGTCCTCACACCCTAACTAGGGAGATTATGATCCCCAATCAGAGACAGCTGTCTAGCGTTGTCTCTGATTGGGGATAGTATTTAGGCTCCACACAATTCCACCTGTGTGTGGATCATTGTTCGTGTCTGCCTTGTGTTTTCAGCACGTAAGTTACTTTGCTTTGTTAGTGTTTTGTATTTAGTTTTCAGTCATCTCCTTTTATGTATTTTGTGCTTCGTGAGTACAACTCCAAAATAAAAAAGGAATGACGCTCCACCAGCGCTCTGTGTATCGTCCCATCAACCCGCATTGTGACGGAATGATCCACCACCCTGGGACGCAACGGGGGATTACTTTGGGAGATATCCTCCTCGGTATGGGGAAAATTACCGAGGAGGAACACTCCCATTATCGTGCGGTGGAGGAGGGCTGGTGTACGGAGCAGAGGCGCCGAAGACGGGGGAAACGTCACCGGGCTAAAGCTGAGGACCAGCCTGGAGCCCAGAAAACCCCACAAACTGATTTTGGGGGGGGGCTATGGGGGTGGTCGGGGATCGAGGGAGAAGAGCCCCGACCACTGCACTCGTGGGGGTTCCAGGAGGAGCCCCTACAGCCGTGGGAGCAGGAGTACAGAGAGGAGTCGGAGGAGGAGGACGACGACGATGTGCTTCTGTTCCCTCACTCATGGGGGTTCCCGGAGGAACCCTCACAGGATGGGGATTGGCGGTGGAGTAGGGACGACAGGTACAGTCGTGCTCCAGCGCCAGTTCCCAGTCCGGTGCCTCCAGCGCCGGTCCAGAGTCGGAGACGGAGGAGACCGACTCAGCGCACCAAACCATCGGTGCACAACAATAGCCCGGTACGGCCCGCGCCTGCTCCGCGCACCAGCTCTATGGTGCGTGTCTCCAGCCCGGTGCGACCCGTACCAGCTCAACGCACCAACCCAACGGTGCGTTTCCCCAGCCCGGTGCGACCCGTGCCAGCTCAACGCACCAACCCAATGGTGCGTTCCACCAGCCCAGTACGGCCCGTGCCTGCGCCTCGCATCAGACCAGTGGTGCGTTTCCCCAGTCCAGTACGCCCCGTGCCTACTCCTCGCACGGAGCCTACAGCGACGGTCACCAGCACAGCTCTGTGGTTGGAGACCATCTCTGCGTCGGTGCCCAGGGTGGGCACGACGTTCAGCCCCGCTGTGGAGCAGGAGCTCCATAGCGTGTCGGTGCCCAGTCTGGGGCCGACAGCCAGCCCAACCACAGGGCTGGAAACCATCTCTGCGTCGGTGCCCAGGGTGGGCACGACGTTCAGTCCCGCTGTGGAGCAGGAGCTCCACAGCGTGTCGGTGCCCAGTCTGGGGCCGACAGCCAGCCCAACCACAGGGCTGGAACCCATCTCTGCGTCGGTGCCCAGGGTGGGCACGACGTTCAGCCCCGCTGTGGAGCAGGAGCTCCATAGCGTGTCGGTGCCCAGTCTGGGGCCGACAGCCAGCCCAACCACAGGGCTGGAAACCATCTCTGCGTCGGTGCCCAGGGTGGGCACGACGTTCAGTCCCGCTGTGGAGCAGGAGCTCCATAGCGTGTCGGTGCCCAGTCTGGGGCCGACAGCTAGGCCAACTACAGGGCTGGAGACCACCTCTACGTCGGTGCCCAGGGTGGGCACGGCGTCCAACCCGAGACCTCCAGTGAAGGTCAGCAGCCCGAGGCCTCCGGTGAAGGTCAGCAGCCCGAGGCCTCGGGTGAAGGTCAGCAGCCTGAGGTCTCCGGAGAAGGTCAGCAGCCCGAGGCCTCCGGTGAAGGTCAGCAGCCCGAAGCCTCCGGTGAAGGTCAGCAGCCCGAGACCTCCGGTGAAGGTCAGCTGCCCGAGACCTCCGGTGAGGGTCAGCAGCCGGGGACCTCAGGTGAAGGTGAGCAGCCCTGAACCTCCACCGGAGCCCCATCCGGGTCCAGCAGTCTGCTCCGCTACACCGCCAGAGCGGTCCGCTCCACCGGTGCCCAGTCCGGGGCCGGTCGTCTGCTACGCTCCAGTGCCGGAGCATTGGGGCTGACCTCCGGGACCGGAGGTCAGCCCCTCTCCAGGGTCGAGGGCTCCCACACCAGGGTCCAGAAGGGATTTGGTGCAACGCGGGAGTACTGAGGGGGGAATCATCGCGCTGGGGTCCGGACTGGACCGGGCGTGCAACGGAGAGGTAGGAGGGGAGCTACCCTCACAGCCTGCGCCACGCCCGGAGCCGGAACCGGAGCCCCCACCAGCAACCACCTCAGTACCCCGCCATTTCCCCCCTGGTTTTTTGTGTTTTTTTCTTTCGGGAGGGGGGGGGATCTTGTGCGATCGCACCTTAGGGGGGGGGTACTGTGAGGGCTTGGTTGTGGTAAGGCCTCTTACTCCCACCTAGGGGAGGAGAGAGGCACACAACCAAGTCATCACACCCTAACTAGGGAGATTATGATCCCCAATCAGAGACAGCTGTCTAGCGTTGTCTCTGATTGGGGATAGTATTTAGACTCCACACACATCCACCTGTGTGTGGATCATTGTTCGTGTCTGCCTTGTGTTTTCAGCACGTAAGTTACTTTGCTTTGTTAGTGTTTTGTATTTAGTTTTCAGTCATCTCCTTTTATGTATTTTGTGCTTCGTGAGTACAACTCCAAAATAAAAAAGGAATGACGCTCCACCAGCGCTCTGTGTATCGTCCCATCAACCCGCATTGTGACGGAGTTTGACACCCCTGCCTTATAGGGTCACAGTCAATATCAATCAGTGATGTGATCAATTTAATTAACATAAATGGAGCATAATCCATTGATCAATTGATATCAAATCAATTTGATAGATACTTTAGGGGCTTTGATGATCAGAAGGTCGTCCTAAGGAGTAGATGTGAACCCAACGACATATTCCTCCACTTTTCTCAACTGGTGGATAAAGGAAGCTTAACTTCACTTGCTAAGATATTCCATTGAATAGACAACCTCTCTGCCTCTCTCAAGACCCTAAACTGTTGAAATTTCCCTGAATATTTAATAAGGACAGCTTCCTGCGCTGGGAGCCTTTTTTGATGTGCCAGCTCCTCCTTCCATTGTTAAATCTTTCATTTATATACCCTAAATATTTATTTGTGTGAGTCAGGTCTTATGGGTAATTCATTTACTGTAGAGTGAAGGGTTCTTAGGGTTGGTGGTTGTTGTTGTTGATGCTCTTTTGTTTGGTTTTATTGCACTGTGCTCATACCTAAGCTCTGTATTTTTTGTCCCAGGTGTGCACCATTTTGCAGACTTGTTTTGTTAGTTCAAAATCGCTAAGACCCTCTCGCTTTTGTATTTTTGGCTGCTTTTCTGAAAGACCCAATGAGGGGACAACAAAGGGAAGTATTGTGAAAAATGGCTGGGTTGAAAATAGGATTATGTTCGAGGTGCAGCCTGGAAGAAAAAAAATAATCTTATCGGCGCACAAAATAGTGGTCTGTTCTGATTTTCTGAAGTATCTTTACTTTCTCTAAAGTCATACAGTCAGAGATCTGCAGTCCAAGAAATAGACAATACAAGTAAAAGTCCAGTAAGTAAAGCCTCTGTCAGATTAAGCTTAATACTTTGCTTTCTCCCAGCTGTCCTTGCACTCCCACACAGGTGGCTATGAGAGGGAGATTTTCCAGGACTGCAATCACCAATGGTAAACAAAGTGAAAGAGGAGGCGAGAGGGAGCACTAATGGAGAGAATGGGGAGAAAGGGAGCACAGGGAACAGATTGGAACATAATAGAGAGAGCTGAAGAGCATTGGAAAATAAAAGGTGTTCAATGCAGCGGGGGAAAGAGGGTGTGGGCTAAAGAATGGAGAAACGACAGAAGAGAGGGAAACAGAGAGAGAGAGGGAGAGAGAGAGAGAGAGAGAGAGAGAGAAGGAGTGGTGGGGGATTGTCTTGTCTCCCTAATCACTGCCAGACCTGGCTCTTCACTCGACCTTTCCCTCCGGTGACATCTGCCTCTCCCGTCGGGGCCAGGGGAGGTCACCTGTCTGTCAACAGCAGAAATATGGCCACTAACATCCTCCATTTTCTCAGGGGTGCCCGACCCGGTCATCTCAGTCAGTACTGAGCATGTATGAACGGTCAACGGGGCCAGACACCTAGTTTTCGAACGCATTTGTTATGTGGTTCTGTGGGGCCTATAATCTTTTTACTACACCAGCACGTAAAGATGAGTAGTTCTATCTTAAAATGTAGTCTTCAAATCAGATGATTTTGCTCTTTTACCTCTACGGCTAGGCCTTCAGAGTCGAAAGGACTTTCCTTTACCTTGCCTGAAGGTTTTATAGACCCTCTTTTATTGCTTCCGTGCATAAATGTCTCCTAAAATACATCATGTTTTCTGGGAAAGATGTGTTACAAAATGGCTAACTTGATTAATAATTTTGGAGATGTACTTCTCAGCGCTCGGCGTGTCTTAGTGTCTACGTCTGACCTCTCGCCGTTACCCGTGCTAGGGAGAGAAAAATCCTCACACCTCACACACGTGCACCCAGCCAATCATCAAGGCTCTTACAGAGGTTAAGGGTCAGAGGTGATTGCCACTTCCAAGTCGCTCTTAAAAGCACAGCCGCATCCTAACAAAGAAGTAATGGAATTCTGGAGTTTGTACAGAGACACACAGAAGTCAACACTAATGCACTATGCATCTTATCCAGCCATCAGACCGTTCAGCCAATGTCTCATCACTGTATTTATGCTTATGTAATTACTTAAGCAGTCTGACATAGAAGCTGATGTATGGCAAATAGATGTGCCCTTGGGTTGAACCCTCAATGGTCCTTCCCAATCAAACCACCACAGAAGGGAGAGCGCTAACGTGCAGTGGCTTGGGAGCAATGAATTGTCACCTTATAGGTATTCAGCGAGGATATCACTGACAAGATGCATAGCATAGTGAAACCGTCTCTATATTAGTGTAGGGACCAAGCCTTTCTAGCTAAAACAGTGGTATATTAAATATTCACTGCAAGGAGTGTGTGTGAAACGTTCATTTTATTTTTCTGAGTTTATGGTCTGATGTTCCACTCACCAGTAGAGTGTACTTTCTAAACTGTATTTATTGTTGGGATCAATCTATATTTCTATGGGATCAGCACAGAAATGACATATTGACGGCGCACAGAGGTGTTTTAGTATTTTCATCTGTCTCCTCTTGAACCTCCGCCAGCTCGCCTCATTTCACTTGAGGAGCGAGATCTTAGAAGCCACGTAATACCGTCACACGAATTGAACAGCTGTCACATCAGCTCACAACAGACTGTCAGCCGGCTAGCATAGATGTTTCAGAACAACAAAAAAGAACATCAAAATCTGTGACAGTGTGCCAAAACTCATCTTGCCTCCATCTGTTGTGACTCAACATACCTTCCATTCTAGTTTGACGACACTGGGACTTGTCCAGTTGCTCACACACATACACACACACGTTCTCTCACATGCTCATAGACATACACACACTCATTCTCTCTCACAGTTATTAAAAGACACGCACAAACACAGTTTCACACCCCAAACTCCCGATTTCATGGCGCACTAACCAATAAGGACGAAGATTCCTCGACAGAATTTCCCATAACTCACAGGCCATTGTTTACAGTTGCCAACACCTTGTCAGCAGCCAATGAGAGAAGCTCTATATATCACAACCCAATGCCTTGGGATGATCTGTGGAATCTTGGGACACCAGGGCTACTTAATTAATTCAGCAAAAGACCCAATGTATTAGACCGCCTTTCAGATTACACTCACCACATGCAGTTAATAAAATACCCCAAATCGCTTTGATGTCTAAAGATATCATTTAGCGGGGAAACGTGTTCTACAAAACTGCACACAAATAGACCACTCATTTGCGGATGGTTATATTACACTGATAAAGATTTCATCAGCAATTTTTTCTATCCTCAAATGTTATATTGCTATGCCCTGAGGCTGTGGCAATGAAAAGTTTTAGAAGTAAGCATTCTTGTTTTTCATCATTTGCAGGCAATTGAAACCACACATTTTATTTCCTGCCTGGTTTGAATAACGCTAAGGACACATTTCCATCAAATATATTTGTTCAATAACCCCTGCAAGATCCCACTGGGCACAAAGTAGTTAAATCAACGTTGTTTAAATGTCATTTGTCAACATATTGTGATGTGGAATCTACATCGAAAATATATTGGATTGGCAAAAAGTGATCAACTGTTGTTTCGAGGGTGAAATTTCAACCACAGGATTATGTCATTATGGTAACCAATATTAAAGACAGATAAACCGTGTTCAAAATATGTTACACTTGTACCTTTGTCAGATCTTCAACGTTATATCCACTATCAGAAAACAAACTTTAGGCTGGGCAGCACCTCCTAGTGGAGAGATCATATAAAATATCTGCCGCTATCCCTTTGGTCTCCCATCTAGGGTTTTCACCCAGCCCTGCTTAGCTATGATACAGTGTATTTGTCACTGACTATTACCAACGTGCTATCATGAGAACGATTGTTGAAAGATCTTTTAATAACTAAATAGATTCACTGTAGCTATCGAAGTTGTTCCAAATGGTAGATTTAACAGAGCAAATTACATTTAACCATTTAGGCCTATATAGCATTTGGGAAGTCATAAACATCTATTGTTTCAATTCAAGCAGGGTTCAACTAAAAATAGACATTACAATACCTTCAGTAAGTATTAATACCCCTTGATTTAATCCAGATTTTGGTATTTTACCTCCTGAATTCAAACACCGATCTACACACAACACCCCATAATGACAAAGTGAAAACATGTTTTTAGAATTTCTAGGTAAGTCTAAGAGCTTTGCACACCCGGATTGTAGAATATTTTCAGATTATACTTGTTGGTTGTTGGTCATTGCTAGACTTTCAAGATGATTTATGTTAAAACTGTAACTCGGCCACTCAGGAACATTCAATGTTGTCTTGGTAATTAACTCCAGTGTATATATTTGGCCTTGTGTTGTAGGTTACTGTCCTGCTAAAGGTGAATTCATCTCCCAGTGTCTGGTGGAAACCAGACTGAACCAGGTTTTCCTCTAGGATTTAGTCTGTGATTAACTCTATTCTGTTTCTTTTATCCTAAAAAACTCCCTAGACCTTGCGAATGACAAGGATACCCATAACATGATGCAGCACCACAATGCTGAACAATATGAAGAGTGTTACTCAGTGATGTGTTGTGTTGGATTTGCCACAAACACAACACTTTATATTGAGGACAAATTCTTTACCACATTTTTTGCAATTGTGGAGTAACTACAATGTTGATGATTGATCCTCAGTTTTCTCATATCACAGCCATTCAACTCTGGAACTGTTAAAGTCACCATTGGCCTCATAGTGAAATGCCTAAGTAGTTTCCTTCCTCTCCGGCAACTGATTAAGGAAGAACGCCTGTATCTTTGTAGTGACTGGGTGTATTAATAAACCATCCCACCAGGGTGAGTCCATGCAACTTATTTGACTTGTTTAGCACATTTTTACTCCTGAACTTATTTAGGCTTGCCATAACAAAGGGGTTGAATTCTTATTCTTATTCTTGATTAAATACATTCAGCTTTTCATTTTTATTAATTTGTTAAAATGTTTAAAAACATAATTTCTCTTTGATATTATGGGGTATTGTGTGTAGGCCAGTGACACAAAATATCAATTGAATCTATTTTCAATTCAGGCTGTATCACAACACAATGTGGAAAAAGTCAAGGGGTTTGAATACTTTCTGAAGGCACTGCATATCAGTTCATCGACCAGATGCCAAAGTATTGGGTCATCAGAGACCTGTTCCCAACTGACTTGAATTTTATATGGCATTGAGGGCAAACCTTTTGACTTTAAGTGAAACTAATACATTTTCCGATTTATACTAATCCCCTTTTAATGGGTGGCAGACTCATTATATCGGGTGGCTACAGACGGCAATATCGCTATATCGGTCCGCTAATACAGGTCCACTAATACAGGTAAGCTAATACAGGTCCGCTAATACAGGTAAGCTAATACAGGTCCGCTAATACAGGTCCGCTAATACAGGTCCGCTAATACATGTAAGCTAATACAGGTGGCTAATACATGTAAGCTAATACAGGTCCACTAATACAGGTAAGCTAATACAGGTCCGCTAATACAGGTAGGCTAATACAGGTCCGCTAATACAGGTCCGCTAATACAGGTCCGCTAATACATGTAAGCTAATACAGGTAAGCTAATACATGTATCCTAATACAGGTCAGCTAATACATGTCCGCTAATACAGGTCAGCTAATACAGGTCCGCTAATACATGTCCGCTAATACAGGTCCGCTAATACAGGTAAGCTAATACAGGTCAGCTAATGCAGGTAAGCTAATACAGGTCAGCTAATACAGGTCAGCTAATACAGGTCAGCTAATACAGGTCCGCTAATACAGGTCCGCTAATACAGGTCCGCTAATACAGGTCCACTAATACATGGTAGCTAATACAGGTCAGCTAATACAGGTCCACTAATACAGGTCAGCTAATACAGGTCTAGTGAAGGCCCAGTGCACTACATATAGATTTTTACATTCTGATTCATCCTTATAATAGTATGAACATGTATGCGTCGCTCTGGATAAGAGTGTCTGCTAAATTACGTAAATGTAAATGAAATAGTCCTGTGTAGCTCAGATGGTAGAGCATGGCGCTTCCAACACCAGGGTTGTGGGTTTGATTCCCATGGGGGACCAGTATGAAAGAAGTATGAACATGTCTGCACTAACTAACTGTAAATTGCTCTGCATCTGCTAAATTACTAAAAGTGGGAATGTGGGAATGTTAAAATGAGTAACACATCCATGGCCACGTTTTTAGGTTACTGTAACTATCAATGTCTTCTTATAGAAAGCAAATGTTCAAGTTAGCATACAAAGCTAGCTGGTCAGTGGAGATCTTCACAATTGCTATTATAATTTGTGCAGAATCTCAAACAGCATTGATCACTTGCAATATTTACTTTTAATGTAATCTCATCTGCAATCCAGGTTATTTGGTTGTGTTATTAATTAGGTGAAGCACAGTGATAACACATGAAGTTGTTGTATATACAAAATATCATTCCCATTTGAACTTTTTTGTGCTTTTAGATGGTTGAAAGCATAGTGATAACACATTGAGAATTCAACAAACTTATGGCAGTCTTTTTGAGTGGGTGAATAAAGTTTGAAATCTCATTGATCAACGTCTAATATTACCCACGTTGAAATTACATGGAGTGCCCAGTGGGATGGATAATTCCGTTATTGGAACATGTAAAACGGTAAGGTGGATGTCAGAGTTGGATCTCAGCGTCCCAAATGGCACCCTGTTCCCTATACAGTGGACTTCTTTTGACCAGAGTGTGCACTACATAGGGAATAGTATGCCATTTGGGACGCAGACATGTTATGACACTGAGTGAAATATAACCAACACCAGTTATTGGTTATATAAATAAATTCCTCCCAAGAAAAGAAACGTGCTTGGTTCATTGGCAACTGGGAGTCTAGCATCAAATCTTACAGATACCGTAACTGATACATTTGTCCTGTAGAGCTAGTTAGCAACAAGAAGCGCTGTCATTCAGTGTCAGAGAGAGAGAGAGAGAGAGAGAGAGACAGAGAGAGAGAGAGAGAGAGAGAGAGAGCGTGTGTGTGCTCGTCATACTGTCTCCAGCAGGATATAATGTAGTCCCCCAGGCCTCGTGGACTAAGACGGTGAGCAGCTGGCAGGGTGTGTGAGAGAGTATGTGTGCATGCCTACTGGATGGTAGCTCTCCAAGAACAGGGTTGGAGAGCCCTGGTATAGATTCATGTAACTCAGTATAGAGATGCTTATACATTGAGAAGTAAAGAGCTTCTCAGAACCTTCAAGAGTGTAAGGCCGTGATTCAATCTAAGGCGCAGCTCGCTAGACAGTGGAAAATGTGCCTTTTAAAGGCATTGTCCCCGACATTCGCAGACATCACATTCACAGTAAACACTGCCCAATATCTCTGACTTTATTAAGTCAAGTCAAAGCGTTCCTCTATAGCGTGTCTGGGATTGAACCCAGGACTTAAGCAAACACGTTGCAATGTATTGTAGAGTAATGCACTGAGCCCAAAGAGAACTTCCAGACAGTGACCAATGTGGACATACATAATCACACAGCTTCCTATAGCGTTTGTCAGTTTACATTAGCTAGATCAGACACAACATTAGATACCACTTGCTGATAGCAGACCGAACATTATCAGCAGCCTGAATAAAGGATGGCCATTTGACTTGAACGCAATACTCTAAAACGAGCACACGCTAACACAGCTGTGGTTGAGTGTGAACTAAACGCTAAAGACATTATCACACGTGTCCCGTCCTGGCCTGAGCCTGTGAACGCCAACAGAGCTGCCGTCTCCAATGTCAATCCAGAGGCTCTTGTTTCTATATGTTAAGCCATGTCATTGTTACAGTTGCTACTGGGTCTGGGTGTGTGGGGGAATTGCGTGTGTGTGAGAGAGACATGTGCGTGCACGCGTGCATATTATCTGTGTGTGTTTGTCAATTCAGTATGTCTGGGTGTGGGTCAATACAGTATGTGTGTGTGTTGGCACCAGATCAGACCAGTACCCTGAAAACAACCGGACCCCCAGTGCCACTAGAAGCCCACCACTGCCAAGTCACACAGTCACACACAGCACCTAATCCCCTTTAATCCACTCTGTCTCCAGCCAGGTGATCTCAGTGTCAGGCCACACTCTGACATCACTGGTGTGTGACCGCTCAGAGATGTGGGCCTCATTTTCCCATCAGCCTCTGGATGTCACCTCTCACTGATCTATGTCAGCCTTACACTAGCCAATAGGGGGGAAAAAAACTCCACAGTCAACAACCCTACTAAGAACTGGGAAATCTTATCATGGCCTGTGTCTTTCAGTGAGGCTTTTCCATGTCAAAACATTCCACTTCTCTCGTGGTAGTTGCCCCCACTGCATTGGGGCAGTGAGACAAGGTGTCAATTACTAAACCACTGCCACACACACATACATTCACACACATGCATGCATGAATACACATAGGTACACACGCACAAACTTTCTTTAAGAAGGGCCTAGGCCAGACAGCCGAGGACTAACGGCACAAATACAAACACATAAATAAAAGGAGGGTGTTATTAAAGGTTAGCTAACAAACGTCTTGGGACTCTGTCAAGAGCCGCAGCTTTAAGAACGGCCTAGACCAGTCAGTTAAGAAACAATGGAGGTGGTAGTGTGCGAGGCTAGTGTGCAAGGCTAGTGTGCGAGGCTAGTGAGCGAGGCTAGTGAGCGAGGCTAGTGAGCGAGGCTAGTGAGCGAGACTAGTGTGCGAGGCTAGTGACGAGGCTAGTGAGCGAGGCTAGTGTGCGAGGCTAGTGAGCGAGGCTAGTGAGCGAGGCCGGGGGATTCCTTGTTATTCTATCTTATCTGGGTGGTGGACGGTCCCTTTCTTTCTCTCTTTCATTTCTAGGCAGGGTTAAAGGGCAGGGTATGTGGGGATGTGACTGAGCTATCAACCCATCTCCTCCTAGCCTCCCCAGCGGCTGTCTGCTTTCACCCTGGGGACAAAGGCCTGCAAGGCTGTGACTAGCTCCCTTCATGCCCTCGCTCCGTTTTCATTTGATTCGACGAGCCAGCAGAGGAAAAAAGAAAGAGGATTTAATGGTTTAATTGTCTGGACTGGACAGGCCCAGTTGTTGTGTTTTGGTTTGTCTGGACTGGACAGGCCCAGTTGTTGTGTTTTGGTTTGTCTGGACTGGACAGGTCCAGTTGTTGTGTTTTGGTTTGTCTGGACTGGACAGGCCCAGTTGTTGTGTTTTGGTTTGTCTGGACTGGACAGGCCCAGTTGTTATGTTTTGGTTTGTCTGGACTGAACAGGCCCAGTTGTTGTGTTTTGGTTTGTCTGGACTGGACAGGCCCAGTTGTTGTGTTTTGGTTTGTCGGACTGGATTTGCCCAGTTGTTGTGTTTTGGTTTGTCTGGACTGGACAGGCCCAGTCGTTGTGTTTTACCAGGACTGGATGTATGGAGGGGGCAGGGGGAGCTTGGTACGGAGAGACAGAGGATACGTGTAAGGGACCAAGGAGTATAGCTAGGAAACTGTCACTGGATTATATTTGTATAGAATGACTTTAAAGGCACTATAACCATCAGGGCCCATTTAATTGAAGAGTATGAAGGTTGGTGGTCATCTGAATTGAAGTCCCCAAGCACCATCGCGATGTTCGTATGACATTGTCGTCTCCCTATCTGACAGATTGCATCGTTTGGTAAGTACAAAATGCCCAGTCGTACCATGCCAAAACAAATCCGGTGGCGTCTCGAGGCCAGGGTTGGAGTTTATAAAGGCTTACAGCCAGGCAGGAGTCCTATCCCATTTCCTTATTCCCCTACGCACCAACGTATACACACGCACACACACAACCGGGCAGTTCCATACGCCACATTGCAGTGACCAAGCCGTCATCTCTCGCTCTCAAGTGCTAACACACCATGAAAGGTGTCAGTACGGACAGACAGCCCTCTGTTCACAAGGACCTTGAAGCCAGCTGGGTGGAGTTTGTTCACAATCACCTTGAAGCCAGCTGGGTGGAGTTTGTTCACAATGACCTTGAAGCCAGCTGGGTGGACTTTGTTCACAATGAACTTGAAGCCAGCTGGGTGGAGTTTGTTCACAAGGACCTGGAAGCCATCTGTGTGGAGTTTGTTCACAAGGACCTTGAAGCCAGCTGTGTGGAGTTTGTTCACAAGGACCTGGAAGCCAGCTGTGTGTAGTTTGTTCACAAGGACCTTGAAGCCAGCTGTGTGGAGTTTGTTCACAAGGACCTTGAAGCCAGCTGTGTGGAGTTTGTTCACAAGGACCTTGAAGCCAGCTGTGTGGAGTTTGTTCACAAGGACCTGGAAGCCAGCTGTGTGTAGTTTGTTCACAAGGACCTTGAAGCCAGCTGTGTGGAGTTTGTTCACAAGGACCTTGAAGCCAGCTGTGTGGAGTTTGTTCACAAGGACCTTGAAGCCAGCTGTGTGGAGTTTGTTCACAAGGACCTTGAAGCCAGCTGTGTGGAGTTTGTTCACAAGGACCTGGAAGCCAGCTGTGTGGAGTTTATGTTATGTTATCTTGAATGTGTACTCTTTATATAATTACATGATAAGAAATTTATATTTACAGTAACCTCAAAATGTGGCCATGGATGTGTTACTCATTTTAAGGTTGAGTGTGACCTTAGTTTGTGTGATTGCCTTATGTTTAGGCTATTTGTTGTGTTACAAAACTACTAGTTCTCAATGGGATTAATGTCCGGGGAGTTTCCTGGCCGAGGACCCAACATGTCCATGTTTTGTTCCCCGAGCCACTTAGTCATCACTTGTGCCTTATGGCAAGGTGCTCCATCATGCTGGAAAAGGCATTGGTCTCGGATGGTTGGGAGAAGTTGCTCTCGGAGGATGTGTTGATTGAGGCAGGGCTGAAATGCAGTGGAAATGTTTTTTGGGGGATTAAGTTCAAGAGGGACTTTGCAATTAATCTGATCACTCTTCATGACATTCTGGAGTATATGCAAATTGCCATCGTCAACACTGAGGCAGCAAACTTTGTGGAGACCAATACTTGTGTCATTCTCAACACTTTTGGCCACGACTGCTTTGATAGTTTCATTTGAGCCACTTGCCTAATCCCATTCTTTAACTCACATTATTGGTTGAGTTGGAGACGTGAATCCAACAATCCAGTATAATCATACTATTTATTGTATTTCAAAAGTTATATTTAATTGAATTGTGCTTGGTTATCAACACAACCAAATATCAACATATCTGTGGTGTGGTTTCATTTCATTTGCTCTGTTAAACTTACCTTTTGGAATGACTTCGATAGCAACAGTGAATATATTTAGTTTTTAAGTGGAGATTTCTGAACAATCATTCTCATGATAGCACATTGGTAATAGTCAGTGATTAACACCATAGCTAAGCAGGGCTGGGCTTGGTTAAAACCATGGATGAGAGACAGAGGGGTAGCTGTAGATAGATCAATTCTCCAGTAGGAGGTGCTGCCACTGTGTGTGTGCATGCTTGGCTCAGGCTCCACCATGGTTCTGTGTCCAAATCTGAACCCAATTAGTGAGGGCCTGATCATGTGCCTCTCAGTCCTGGTTTGTGTTAGGAAGTGGGAGAGAAAGTGGAGCAGGATAGCTGGCAAGGAGATTGTTTGGAGAAAAGGTTTAAATACTTTGATTGAATCTGCAAGGAAAACGTTGCTCTCGCCGAATCTGTTTCTCGCTTGCCACGGACCACCATCTTGACAGGTCTGGGCACGGGCAGGGTTACACATAGAGGGTTCTGGGTTTAAGGACCCTGACAGAATAGGATAGGATATACAAGTAGTAATATACCAAGTGTTTAGGATTTGTACACATAACTAAACACTTTTCTGTAACACTTTTTAAAGGCGTCAAAGCATTTAGAATTTCAATGAAAACGTGTCACAGTGTTTAGATTCTAAACACCTAATCATGTTTATTCACTGTAACACTTTGTAAACAAATAAACGGTTTATGACCACCTTTTATATATTTCATAAGGCTTTTAGTTATTGCCTGCCTACAATGGTTGAAAATCCTGGCCCATACCAGACCTGCAAGTCACAATACTCTGGTTTGTGAAGTGATTCATAAATCCTATCTGAATCCAGCCACAGGGAGGATATCCAACCATTGGAATTTTTTTTTATCAAATACAACCTGCGCTCAGAATGACTGCCATGGTGAAGGACTGCAATAAATCCAACCCCTTACAGAAAAATTGTAAGTTATTTATCTTTGTATTCTGCCCTACAAAGGCAAAATGCAGTAAATACAAATTTGGTCAAAAATCTTTGAGCAGTTATCTTATCTGATTCATGTGAGATTTAGTTTCCTAACACAAGAACGAGCCAGTTGATCAGAATATACATCAGAAAATCATATGTTGGATTAACGTCTCCATCTCAAACCAAAATATAAATGAAAGAATTGTCTAAATCAACTCAAACTTTATTTAAAGTGTATTTAAAATTTGATTTGACGTATTCCTATTCTATAACTTTGATTTTTGGTTGAGATGGAGACGTTAATCCCACGTATCAATTATTAATTCGTAGACAAACTGAAACCAAGACAGCTGGAATTCAGTCAGTGGCACAGATTTAACTATCCAAGCAGAAGATAAATCTCCGTCAAATGTTGATATTTGTTTGTGTTGACAACCAAACACAATTCAATATCATTTTTGAAATACAATAAATAGCCTAAACTTAAGGCTATTTTTACAAAATGAATGTAACATTCAACCTTAAAATAAGTAATGGCCACATTGTAAGGTTGCTGTAACTATGCATGTATTTTTCATTAATCATACAAAGCATATTCAACATAGCGTGCAGAGGTCGTCGCAGGTCAGTGGAGATCTTCACAATTGCTGTAGTAATCTGTGCAGAATCTCAAACGGCATTGATCACTTACACCATGTAATTTTAATGTAATCTCAACTGCTATCGAGGTCATTTGGTTCTACTATTAAATGAAGCACAGTGATATGACATGAATCTGTTCCATATATAAACTAAATATCTGACATTGTATTCCCATTTGAACTTTCCTTAAATGGTTGAAAGGGCAGTGATAGACATTTGGGTGACAACTAAACCAAATATCAGACACTGTTTTTGTATTGGAGTCTGGTTGTGCTTTTAGATGGTTAAAAGCATAGTGAAAACACATTGGAAATGTAACAAACTTTTGGCGGTCTTTTTGAGTGTGTGAATATCAGTGGCGGATGGTGCCGTTTAAGATGAGGGAGGATGATTATTTTTTTTATGAGCATGGTCTTATTTTTATTACAGCATATTGGATGACTGTCATTCATATTCCATTCACCCAGTTCAATGTAACAGTGATAGGTTTAGGATACTACATGATACTCACATTTTCCCTATACCCATCATGAGGTTGTTACAACCTAGCCTATGAATGAAAGTTTACAACATAGGTGCACAGGTCTAGATACATTTGATTAATCAAGGTGACAGACATTGACACATTCAATACCGCCTCGCACATTGTTGCCTGTATCTAGCTGATCTAGGGTGTAATCATTAGTCCAACAGTTGCAAACAAGAGTCTCTATTGGACTAATTCAGGTATGTTTATCCTCTGTTCCGTTTGCTTCCGTTTAAGAAACTATTTTCAATAGAATCGGTGGAATGAATACACACCAGATCACACACAAACACAGTTTACTTTCATAGCAGCCACATACAAACAGCATAATCCCTTTGATCGTTGTAGAATTCTTTCTTGTATTTCTTTGTATTGAAGTCAATGTACCCAGAGGATGGAAACCAGCTGTCCTCTGGCTACACTATGATGCTACCCTAGAGAGTGTTGTTTAATCAATTATTTGGTGACATTCATTAGAATAGCTTTATCTAAAAATCATAACATTTTTGATGTTTCACACAGGTACTCTGTACTCATATACACACACACTATACACACACACAGAGACACTCCTCCCCACTAATATGCAGTTGTTTATTCAATCGTCAGGTTCATCAAAGGGTCATCTCTCTCTCTCTACCTCATTACGCCTCATTCTCCAACAGCAGCTCCAAACAGACACCCACCTTTCCTCTAAAAACAGGTGACACACTGCCCCCTAGTGGAATACAACCGTAACTGTAGTTAAATCCCCCCACTCTAACCTACTAGATAGATAGATAGATAGATAGATAGATAGATAGATAGATAGATAGATAGATAGATAGATAGATAGATAGATAGATAGATAGATAGATAGATAGATAGATAGATAGATAGATAGATAGATAGATAGATAGATAGATAGATAGATAGATAGATAGATAGATAGGTACTTTATTGATCCCCCGGGGGGGAAATTTCATTATCAAGCAGCTACAACAAAAACACAGGGCAGGTGCAAAATGCCACAACGAAAGTACACAAAAGACAGATACACGGTACATGATACATAGAGCGGCAGTATGAAAAAGTATAGAAATACAGGATATCTGGAGTGCAAAAAAAAGCTATAAAAGGACATTGCATAGTATGAGTGGTTGGCTGAATATGTACACTATACATTGGTGGATGTTGGATGGTTAACTATACTATACAGGTTGATGGCAGAGAAATACTTCAGTAGCTAATGCGTATGATATGAGCGAGGGTAATAATAGTTTACTTAATAGACAGACTGGGTAAATGAACAGGTAGGTGAAAATTTTGCATGGTTAAATTAGCTGTACAGTTAGGTATACAGTTATATTAAATGTCCCACTTCTTCTTCCAAACTCTTTTGTGTCTCATAATGGGCCGATTGTCCCAAGTCAAACCCTTGAGTGTTGATAGTTAAGCGTCTTTGTCTGTGGGGATATAGATTAAATATGTGCTTGTGATATGTTTTTGATCTTTTTTGTCCTACTGCATTGCTAATAACAACACATTTTGTAGAAATGAGGAAGTACTTTGGCCACGGACCCAGTTTATCGGGTAGCACGTGTAAGTCGATATATCTATGGCCCTAGTGAATGTGTTCCATTTGAAAGCGAGCAGGGTTAGCCAAGGACAGTGTAGGGCCAAAGCAGGATAAAAACACCACATCACAATACTTTTACTGTTAACTGCGTTCACTATTATAGCCTTTTTACACTACTGTCCCAACCGGAACCAAGTTTAGGTTATGGATCTGTAACCAAGGCCAGCTCAGTACAGTTTGGTTTGGTTTGGTTAAGCCCTGTTGTTACATCGTATCTCCAAAGGTAATGCTCGCCTGCTGTTGCTACATTCACTGTGTCTGAATAGTGATAAAGGAGAAGGTACAAAAAATAAAAACCAGACAAGTCTGCGGTAGTTCGTCCACCGCTGATGATAACCTTTCCAGAGGTGAGATGGTCAGCGGAGCATGAGGACAAGCTCAAATGCTGCCGGACCCAAAAGGTCACTACATCAGACATAGAATATTGATCAGCTTGACCGCTGCCTTGGTCCAGTAACCAGTGAGTCTGCACGGCTAATACACAATTACACGCACACACATAACACATGCACATCTTCCACTGAGGCCAGACAGTGCTTTTTCAACCCCAGACAGTGATTTGTAGAGGTTAGTGTGACACACTGAGGGGTAATTCTGCCCTGGACGTAAATCTGAGTAAATGGTTGAGCTGAAAAGTTACCTAGATTACGTGACTGGTCATATAATGAATAATGAGAATATGAATACTCTATGTTGTCTAAACAAGAACAACGTATATTATTAAAAAACACAACGAGGAGGAGATAACCCACTGACCTTTTACCCTGTTGTTTTGGGCTTTTAATCCGTTCAAACAAAATGGAGGACCTTCTTCCTCAGACACCCCTGGAAAAGGGGGCCATCAGTCGGCCATTCGTTCACAGCTTAGCTTAATGTGTAAAGTAACAGACTGAGACTGAGGGCGAAATCATTAACGTTAAAAAGCCGCTTAGGTTTCTCAAGCCCCCAGTCCAGACAACGTGGACCTAGTAACCTTTGGCGTCAGATGAAAGAAGCTAGCTGGTCCAGATTTACTACACAACGCTGGCAATTAGTTTTTCAAAGTATCATGCAGAGTTGTTGTTTTTATGGTATGTGGTTATGTGAATTTAGCATATAACTGATTACGGAGATTTTTGTTCTGTCTTTTTTTTTTATGTATCCAAGTTATTGTTTCAATTATCATAATCAGTCAATAGTCATATTACAATACAGATAATAATCATTGTTAGGAACAAAATGTACACATCATGTGCTGTTAACAGTACTTTTGATATGTAAATAATAACACAATTTAAGTTTGGTAAGAATGATTACAATACGGGTCTCAATGGCCATTGAGGATCATTCTGTGACAAACAATACAATTGAAATGTATCAGAATATTTCATTTTTTGTGTTTGTGGTGCTGAACAACTAACTGTAATCAATAAGATATTTTTATTCATTTAAAAAAATAACAATAGAAATGCCATATTTTCATGCTAAATTGATTACATATTGTATCTTTTTACAATGTGATGTAACAGATAAATTATTAAGTGCATTATATTTTAAAACTGTAAGTACAACTTAACCCCGTTTTAATGTTTGTCCATTTTCTGATGAACAAATCATTTTCCATCACAAAGCCTGATCGGAATACCTGTGTTTCAACTATATTTTAAATCATGTGAATAACACTTAGTTGCTTATCTATGTTTTAATGCAGATTAGTTTTTGTCATTTTTTATGCAAAATATCACTCAAAAATAAGCTTGGATTTACAGCATATATTTATTATAATATGTTGTCATTATGATATCCTGTATTTTCAAATTATTCTCAATCACTTATGTTATTTATTTACAAGATGGGCGAATGTCATTCACATCGATATTATTTATGTAGCCACCAATGAACTGTCATCTTCACACATTGGGCTAAAAATACCTTCACATCAAAGGTTATCTTTTAAAAAGAGCTCTCACCTTTTACGTTTCTTTTCTCTATGCTTTTTATCATGATATTTCATAAAACACCATAATCTCAAACGACAGTGGCATGCCAAAAGCCTAGAGCGTTTTCATGTGTGAACAGCTGGCTAAAATGTTAATACCGGCCTTTCCTACATATTTATGAATTTCATTTACACATTCAATGTTTCCTAGCTAGGTTACATATTCATGAATTTCATTTACACATTCAATTAATGTTTCAGACATAGTTTAAGTGCTCCACAGCAGTACAAGCGAAAATGACCAAATTCAGAACTCAAAAATATTCTAACTAACGTCCCCAAAAAGTTTTTGCATGACGAAAAGGGTTAGAAATCAATAGATATAAAAGTCTGTAGTTTAGTAGAACAGACAGACTGTATAATCCCAGCAGTGAAAGGGACATTTCAGTAAAAATCTTCCTACTGTGTGTAACTATAAAATATGCATCATCACATTACAATTGCATACTGCCAAATATGAATCCTTTGGAATTATCTTTACAAAAAGGAGGGGTATTTATATATAATAACTTATCAAATACATGGAGACACAAACATAACCACAAATCTTAACAAACATACAGTATAACACGTAGCCTATAACAGTTTATTGACCAGGATTTTCAGGGCTGGTCCGAATTATTCTGAAATATTTCAAATAAGTAGTAGCTAATTTCAAATAAGTACAATTTCCAATTACTGTATGCAAGTATTTTTAATCGGAAAGCAGTGCTAAGAAGCTTAAATTCAAGACCTCTTATTCTGCTTATCATGTAACCCAAAACTAACATCCAAAGCTTTATTAAAACGAAATGCCTAAATAACACTTTACTTTAAGTCATATTAATGACTGCAAATACGAGCAATCATTATTACAGTATGCTTTTCACCCAATTGATGGATTGTATTTGACTTGATGGAATGCGCCATTGTGGCTATCCTTCTCTCACACACTCATCCTTCCCACACAGTTTCCCGGGATTTTCATGCTCTGTAGAACTGGAAAATATTTGTCAGTGTTTATCATTATTTTCCAACAAGACATACACATATGACCTGCAGCAGTGTGGATGCGAGGAGAAGGGCCGAGTAGCTAGGCATATGATGCACAAGAAAAGGCACGCAGGACATAGCTTTCCAGTCCCCATAATGGCATCTTCACACTATAACAGGTCATACTTTTGGGACTGTCTATGTTACCCTTAATGAGGTTGAATCCCTTGTTTACCGCATAGCAGATCTACAGATAGGATTGCTTTTAAATAGGTCTCCGTAGGATGCATCGTTTCCACCCAGTCAGTCTCCCAGCGTGACAGAGCTTCAAACTACGCTGAGTACAGATCAGCACCTGACAGTGAACAACAAATGTGAAAAACTATTGGAGGTTTCTGAAAGTTCAAAAGTCTTTGGCTGTTAATAAATGTGCATTTATTAAGTGTGTTCATGTGCGTCTGTGCGTTTGCGTCGGTGCGTATGCGTGCATGTCTTACATTAAAAGTGTTCACTGTGAATTAATGTATATCTTTAGTGACACCCAAAAACAATTGGGAGATGTATTCAATGTTCAAAGTACACCGAATCCGTTCTGAATGTGTAGCCAAAGCTAATGTTCAAAAATGTTTAGCATGTTTGTTTGACCTCAAGTAAGCAAATCCGTGAACCAGTCCAGCTACTGAACATACATACAGTATATGTAAGGGTCAAAGGTGTTTGTCTTTGAAATGCCACTTGTCATTTGATCTGAGGGGAAGGGGAGAGAAGTGAGAGAGAGAGAGAGAGAGAGACAGACAGACACTATGAATTACCCAGGGGATACATTCTATGACATTCTCCCAGAGGGGACACAGAGACAACGGTACCCAAGGATACAACTGGGACACGGGGCTTTCTCTCGGCTTACTCATTTGAGTCAGAGCTTCAACCTCAGCCTCTCACCTTTCTAATCTCTCATTCAGTGATTAAAAGATTTCACTAGCGGCAGCCATTGAACTGAGCTGAGCTTCTCGTAGCCCTACCTCCGACAGCCGACAGGGAAAACTCAGGGTTAAAAGTTCAGCCTCCGAGCGTGACATTTGAGGTTCCCTGTGTTTGCGCTAATGTATTCTGAAGGAAACATGGGTGCTGTAAAATCCACTTCCTGTTCAACCGAAAGAAATTGCTGTCTTAAAGATTGCTACTCTATTGTACAGTAAGAAGAAAAGTCAGGAAGACTATAATAGCTAGGTTTGGTCTCTGCTTTAGTAGAGAGAGCTGTCTGTAATACATACTCTGACATCAGAGGCTTCTGCTCTCGGTTTGCCCTTGTCTGACCCTAACTGATAGTGCGTGACTACTCAGTAGACTCTGTAGAAATACAGCTAAACTCGTTTATAACACTCTCCTTTCGTCTTCATCCGAGAACGATCGAGACAGACTGTCGTAGTATGAGGCCACTGGTCTCATGGTGGGAAGACTTGAGTATCTCGCTGTAGGATTCAATTAACATAACCTTCCACACACAGTCAGGGGGCTAGGCCTCAAGACATACTATGGCCTCCATAGGCCTGGTTCAATGTTATGACGGTAACATTACTACAATAACTTGCCCACAGTAGTCTCGTATTCAAGTATGGGCAATGTGAAGATATTGTCTGGGATTGGGTGTTGCAAACATGGTCATTATCACTCACTACTGAAAATGTATTACTCAGAGTTCAGTTATGTATAACAGTGTTGACTAAATTAGAAATTACTTCAATAATAACAATCCTACAAACCACATCAACATGTATTTCGGGAAAAGGGTGCCAGAGTGTGCTAAGGTAAGGCAAAGGTTAGCCGTATTTACATGATTTAGCATTGAAGTCTCAAGTTTCACGGTCGCAAGTCCTTTCTCCCATCCTTCTCACGCTGCACGGTATCTCACGTCCTGGCTGAATGACTGACAGGCTGACTGACGACCCAAAAGCCAAATTGATTGTAGCTACTGTAACTACACCCAGACTGATGCTATATGTATAGAGTGTAGGGTAACTGCGGTAACTATTCCCCCCTTAAAACAATGTCTAATTGCTGACACAAAAAGCAAAGTTTGGAGAAAAACATTGGTATGTGGATGAAGGTCATGCTTAGGCAAATAAACTATAAAGGGAATGAAATGGCTACAGTTTACACTTTTTTAGATATTTATTGGAATGTTGTATTTAGAAAAGGGGTATTTTTTTTAGTACTGGGGTAACTGCGCCTGTTTCGGAGGATGTATGGCTCTCAACCTTCGCCTCTCCCGAGTCCGTACGGGAGTTGCAGCGATTGGACAAGACTGTAACTAACAAATGGATATTGGGGAGAAATTGGGGAGAAAATTCGAAAAATATATTTAACATTTAATAATAACATAACTAATTAATTCAGTGTAACGATGTGACAACTCTCTTATGCTCTGCTATTGTATGAATCAAATTTGTCCATAGATCACAAATAAAGTCAAATTGGAGCATAACTCATGATCCCACCTACTGCACTGCTCACACCGAATCCAGTCCCCACCTGTGACTGAAAACAGGGGGAGAGACGTCATTGTATTTTAATAATTTAGAGTATACTAGCTGAAATAGAATTTGGCCTGGTTTTGTTTTATTACAATTCAATCTATTTTATATAAATCGTATTACATTAGTTCCCATGTCACAAGGATCTGTACACAATTCCTCAAAGCTGAAAATCCGCATACTTACCATTGAGCATGTTTGGGATGCTCCGGATCGGTGTTTACGACAGCGTATTCCAGTTCCAGCCAATATCCAGCGACTTCGCACAGCCATTGAAGAGGAGTGGGACAACTTTCCACAGACCACAATCAACAGCCTGATCAACTCTATGCGACGGAGATGTGGTCACACCAGATACTGACTGGTTTCCTGATCCACATCTATTTCAATAGATTGTAACTCAGTAAACTCTAAAACATTGTTGCATGTTGCGTTAATGTTTTTGTTCAGTGTAGTACAACATTCCAAAAGCAGTACATTCACAGTTTTGTCAACTAAAATATGTTTACAAAATTTTTAGAATTGTTGTTTTAAGAGAACATTACCTAACGTCAGCAGACATTCTACTAAATAAATATTTGAGATGATACCCGAGTCTAACTTTCAATTGTTGTCAAAGCCTGCTTCTATAAAATCACTAATTACCATAACGCAATTAAAAAAACACAGTCACAAGACAACAAAGATATGTAAATTTGTGACAGGCAAAGCAAAAACATTTTATTTTTCGTGTGCAGTACACCATTTTTGTATACAGTGCATTTCAATCACAAAGGACAAGAGTAGATTACTTAAGATAGAAGGGAGATGGGTCGGGGAGGATTGGTGGGCAATATAGCGGGACCGTCTAGCAACCAAAATGTTGTGTGTTTGAATCATGTCATGGACAACTTTGGCATTTTTGCAACTTTGAAATATTTCACTACTTTTTAACTACTTAGCTAGCAAGTTACCTAACCCTTACCTTAATCCCGAGCCAATCAACAACAAATTGGAATTTGTGTAACGTACACAAATGTGTTATGAAGAAAGAAAATGGTGTAATACACACAAAATACATAATGAACACATTTGTCTAATACACATGAAAAAGTGGATTTGTTTTAGAAAATGGTGTAATACACATGAAATGCATTAAATAAAATGGTGTAATACACATGAAATGCATTAAATAAAATGGTGTAATACACATGACATTTATTAAATAAAATGGTGTAATACACATGAAATGCATTAAATAAAATGGTGTAATACACATGACATTTATTAAATAAAATGGTGTAATACACAGGAAATGCATTAAATCAAATGGTGTAATACACATGAAATGCATTAAATAAAATGGTGTAATACACATGAAATGCATTAAATCAAATGGTGTAATACACATGAAATGCATTAAATAAAATGGTGTAATACACATGTAATGCATTAAATCAAATGGTGTAATACACATGAAATGCATTAAATAAGTTAAAGAGGTCCTAGAAATCTCTGTTTGCTCAATTTCCTTTGAATTGTACACATGGATAAACATACTGTATATTACCATGCTTTACATTATAAGATGCAATCAAATATACAGTATATGTCCAACTATAATACCAAAGTTATGTTATGTGCCTTAGAGCTAGACCTTCTAACTTAACTGTTTAGATATGCAGTGAAATGCAAAAACACCAAACATTACTGGAGGTGTAAGTTACTGCCTTTGCTGAATACTTTCATGCTTTAATGAATATTATGAATGATGACACTTTTCATAACCATAACTTTATACAGAATGAAATACTGTATACAGTGAATTCCAAAAGTATTGGGACAGTGTACATGTTGCTGTTGGTTTGGCTCTGTACTCCAGCATTTTGACATTTGAAATGATACAATGACTATGAGTTTAAACTGCAGACTGCTTTAATTTGAAGGTATTTTCATCCATATAGGGTGCATTGTTTGGAAATCACAGCACTTTTTGTACATAGTCCCCCCATTTGAGGGGAACAAAAGTATTGGGACAAATTCACTTATGTTTATTGAAGTAGTAAAAAATGAAGTAATTGGTCCCATATTCACAGCACGCAATGACTACATCAAGCATGTGACTCTACAAATTGGATGCTGGATGCATTTGCTGTTTGTTTTGGTTGTTTCAGATTATATTGTGCCCAATAGAAATACATGGTAAATAATGTCTTGTGGAGTCATTTTATTGTAAATTAGAATAGAAAAAATGTCTAAACAAATGATAAGTGAATTTGTCCCAATACCTTTGGTCCCCTAAATAGGGGATTCATGTATAAAATACCTTTGGTCCCCTAAATAGGGGATTCATGTATAAAATACCTTTGGTCCCCTAAATAGGGGATTCATGTATAAAATACCTTTGGTCCCCTAAATAGGGGATTCATGTATAAAATACCTTTGGTCCCCTAAATAGGGGATTCATGTATAAAATACCTTTGGTCCCCTAAATAGGGGATTCATGTATAAAATACCTTTGGTCCCCTAAATAGGGGATTCATGTATAAAATACCCTTGGTCCCCTAAATAGGGGATTCATGTATAAAATACCTTTGGTCCCCTAAATAGGGGATTCATTTACAAAACGTGCTGAAATGTCTAAACTGTTCCCTCAAAGCGGACAGTCTGTTATAATGTTAATATTGTCACAGTTCCAACAATTTTGGAGCTCACTGTATAATTGCAACACTTTACTTAAAGCATCATAATGCATTATTACCTGGATGCTTTAAATGAAGTGTTACCAAAATAATTGTAATTCATAGAATCTGATAAATACATATAATCAATCTAGGCAATAAAGTGGAAACACACACATGATTGCATCCAGATTAGATTACTTTCAGGAATTTTTGTACTGTACAATTTATTGAAATGTGTACGATTAAGAATGTCAGTGGGGCAAATTCAACTGGGAACTCCTTCATGACTGTTGGAAAAGCATTCCAGGTGAAGCTGGTTGAGAGAACGCCAAGAGTGTGCAAAGCTGTCATCAAGACAAAGGGTGGATAATTGAAGAATCTCAAATATAAAATATATTAATTCAAATATTTTTGGTTACTACATGATTCCATATGTGTTATTTCATAGTTTTGATGTCTTCACTATTATTCTACAATGTAGAAAATAGTAAAAATAAAGAAAAACCCTAGAATGAGTAGGTAATATACACATTAACAGCTATTTCATTAATTTGCCATATAACAGTATCACCAAACTCTCAAAAGAAATGTACACATTTGTTGAAAGACCAGACATTTAAACCAAACAAGTAGGTTTATTTGGATTATACACTCAACATACCATGCTAACCTTTGGAAAAAACTGGCATCACGAGCCACCTGTCCTGGTTTAACCTCCTGCACTTCCACATCAACTTTCAAAGCTTCCAATGTCACAGGCTACTTTTTCCGATTTGATTTGATTTGACCTTCTATTTATAATAGCTTATATAAAATTAGCGACATTATAGGCCTTCAGAATAAAAGCTGAAGTCAGAAATGTTTAAAAGGTAATAAAAAAAGCAGAAATAAGGAGAGCATGAAAATGACCACATTATACTTAAGGAGGTTTCAGCATGATAATATTGGTCTCAAGCACAACCTTCGGTGCAATTTTGGTGGATAGTGTGTGGGGGATAGGGAGGTCACAACTGAGTGACAAGTTGTACTGTGGCACGGCAGTACGGTGTGCCTGAGAGCGACAAGCCGCCTACTGTTTTCCACTTCTCCTCCCCTGAAACATTAATTGGCATAGCAATGCACAGTGTGGCCAAAATGGGGAGACTACGACTCGCTTGTCACTTATTGGTGTAACAAGGTCCTGCATGTGCCTTCCAAAAATGTTTTGCCTCAGCAACAGAGAGAGAGGGAGAGAGAGGTAGGAGAGCTCATGGCTCTGAGGGGACAGTAGAGGACTGGGGAAGGAGGGAGGGGAGGGTGAATGTCCTTCGCACCCCTCCATCCTGCAGCAAGGTCAGGAGGTCAGGGCCTCCTCTTTGCTTGCTAGGCATGCAATCTCTCCCAGGAGCGGCCCCGGGCAGATTTAAACTGCCTCCCCTCCCCTCCCCTCCCCTTCTCTGTTGTACTCTTTGCCTAATTGGATTTAATGAGCGATTTAACAACACAGCACTGCCTGATCAAATCAAACTGCTACTGTCCACACAATCCTGGGTCACTGGTTCACCATGTTAACACGTCCCAGAACCTCCCCCGAGCACCTGCTGCCCCTCCTCACACATTCTCTCTCCCCTGTCCCCCTCTCTCCAATGTCCTATCTATTTCCCTCCCCTGTCCCCCTCTCTCCAATGTCCTATCTATTTCCCTCCCCCGTCCCCCTCTCTCTAATGTCCTATCTATTTCCCTCCCCTGTCCCCCTCTCTCCAATGTCCTATCTATTTCCCTCCCGTCCCCCTCTCTCCAATGTCCTATCTATTTCCCTCCCCTGTCCCCCTCTCTCCAATGTCCTATCTATTTCCCTCCCCTGTCCCCCTCTCTCCAATGTCCTATCTATTTCCCTCCCGTCCCCCTCTCTCCAATGTCCTATCTATTTCCCTCCCCTGTCCCCCTCTCTCCAATGTCCTATCTATTTCCCTCCCCTGTCCCCCTCTCTCCAATGTCCTATCTATTTCCCTCCCCTGTCCCCCTTCTCTCCAATGTCCTATCTATTTCCCTCCCCTGTCCCCCTCTCTCCAATGTCCTATCTATTTCCCTCCCCTGTCCCCCTTCTCTCCAATGTCCTATCTATTTCCCTCCCGTCCCCCTCTCTCCAATGTCCTATCTATTTCCCTCCCCTGTCCCCCTTCTCTCCAATGTCCTATCTATTTCCCTCCCCTGTCCCCCTCTCTCCAATGTCCTATCTATTTCCCTCCCCTGTCCCCCTCTCTCCAATGTCCTATCTATTTCCCTCCCCTGTCCCCCTTCTCTCTAATGTCCTATCTATTTCCCTCCCCTGTCCCCCTTCTCTCCAATGTCCTATCTATTTCCCTCCCCTGTCCCCCTTCTCTCTAATGTCCTATCTATTTCCCTCCCCTGTCCCCCTCTCTCTAATGTCCTATCTATTTCCCTCCCCTGTCCCCCTTCTCTCCAATGTCCTATCTATTTCCCTCCCCTGTCCCCCTCTCTCCAATGTCCTATCTATTTCCCTCCCCTGTCCCCCTTCTCTCCAATGTCCTATCTATTTCCCTCCCCTGTCCCCCTCTCTCTAATGTCCTATCTATTTCCCTCCCCTGTCCCCCTTCTCTCCAATGTCCTATCTATTTCCCTCCCCTGTCCCCCCTCTCTCCAATGTCCTATCTATTTCCCTCCCCTGTCCCCCTCTCTCCAATGTCCTATCTATTTCCCTCCCCTGTCCCCCTCTCTCTAATGTCCTATCTATTTCCCTCCCCTGTCCCCCTTGCCTATCCAAATCTGCGTAGAACAAACTTAACTCATCGTAATCCAAAAAACAACAATTCTCCTTTGGCAAGATAATCCATCCACCTGACAGGTGTGGCATGTCAAGAAGCTGATTAAACAGCGTGATCATTACACAGGTGCACCTTGTGCTGGGGACAATAAAAGGCCACTCTAAAATGTGCAGTTTTGTCACACAACACAATGCCACAGATTTCTCAGGTTTTGAGGGAGCATTCAATTGGCATGCTGACTGCAGGAGTGTCCACCAGAGCTGTTGGCATGCTGACTGCAGGAGTGTCCACCAGAGCTGTTGACATGCTGACTGCAGGAGAGTCCACCAGAGCTGTTGGCATGCTGACTGCAGGAGTGTCCACCAGAGCTGTTGGCATGCTGACTGCAGGAGTGTCCACCAGAGCTGTTGACATGCTGACTGCAGGAGTGTCCACCAGAGCTGTTGGCATGCTGACTGCAGGAGTGTCCACCAGAGCTGTTGGCATGCTGACTGCAGGAGTGTCCACCAGAGCTGTTGGCATGCTGACTGCAGGAGTGTCCACCAGAGCTGTTGGCATGCTGACTGCAGGAGTGTCCACCAGAGCTGTTGGCATGCTGACAGCAGGAATGTCCACCAAAGCTGTTGGCAGAGAATTTGTTAATTTCTCTACCATAAGCCGCCTCCAACTTCGATAGAAAATGTTGCAGTACGTCCAACCGGCCTCACAACCGACCGGACAGCTGAAGAAACTGAGGAGTAATTCTGCCTGTAATAAAGCCCTTTTGTGGGGAAAAACTCACTCTGATTGGCTGGGCCTGGCTCCCCAGTGGGTTGTCCTGGGCAGCCCTGTCCAGTCATGTGAAATATATAGATTAGAGCTCAATGAATTTATTTAAATTGACTGATACATATGAAGGTAGAATGCCATCCAACATACCCATTGATTCATACAGCAAACATTAGGTTGGATTTCAGCTATTCCAATTTGGGTTATTTGATAACCTAGTGCTGGGTAAATATCTGACCGTATACACGCTGGGTTATTTTTACCCAGCCATCCAGCTGGGTTGTTTGAATATGGATTACCAAAACATTAGTTAATTTAACCATCGGTTGTTGTTTTTTTACAATCAGTTGGGTGACCCAGCATCTCTGTCTTTTTTTATGTAATCCATAGGTTATTTTAAGGAGGCGTGGCCTATTAGGGGCATGGCTTTCCAATAATTATTTTGGGCCACCCACGAGAGTAAATGTCATGTCAAATTTGAACACTGCCAGTTAAAAATGTTCTTTTAATATTTATGTACCTTGCATGTTCAAATATAAAATTCACATTAATATTTACATGTCCCAACATTGGAATATACATAGGTTCTTGGGGAACTCATACACTTTTTTTTATGTATCTGCAGAAGAACACGCATCACTCTCTGTTTGCTCGGATGATATTCTTGGCCATTTACTCTGTACAATACATGATGATATTTCACCTAACTTGCAATTAGTTCCCAAAGCACAACATAGGAACAGATTCATTGAGTACATTTTTCGCCAGACATTACATTATTTTCCTTTATTCAGTTTCTGCTCCAGTTACCAGTATGCAACACTAATCTGTCTCTGCGAAGCCACACTTAACAGTAATCATTAACCGATATCATTGAATCTTTCATTTACATCCTCTGATGCACTGTATTGCTCCCCACCACATAAGAGTGGCTTTGAAAATCATACAAAGTCGTTTTTTTACCATTCTGATTTGTTATTATTGCTGACAGAAGGCAGCTGCATCTGCTTTTCCACAATCAAACAAACAAGGACATGTCTGTGCGTCTCTGTCCTCTTTTTCTCTGCTGTCACGGCATCTATCCTTTCTCTCTCTCTTCCTCTTCTCACTCTCAAACCATCTCTTAATCTCTCTCTCGCTCTCGCTCTCCATTTCTCCCTCCCTCTGTCAAATTCTCCTCGGTTCAGTGGCAGGGCACTGGGTCACGGCATGCACTTGATTTTCACACTGTTTCTCCACTGAACGGCACATCAAGTTAATCAGGGTTAACAATCGCGGTGCCTCGCTGAGCAGGGCTCCCATTGGCTTAGCGCTACAGCCTCGCACTTGGTGATACAGATTTTTTTTATTTTGGGCAAAATATTTATTGGATCATTTTCTTTTACATCAGTTCATATACATTTGAAATAATTTCCTTTAAAACAGCTCATATATATTTTTTACAAAATGTGTACACATAAAAACGGCATAAAGGCATTGAAAACATGCATTGGATATTTACATTTACGTATAAAAAAATGTGTGTTTTTAATTAAAATAATAAAAAAACAACATGAGACAAAAGTACTTTGATAAAATCCAATCTGTAAAAGCCATTAAAAAAATGTACACAATCGGTTTATCAAAGGTAAATAATTTTTAAGACATTCAAACATGTTAAAACGTCTGTTATGTATAATAATAATAACGTACCGGTATGTAACATTGTTAGTTGGCTTCTAATACATCGAACTTGCCAGACAGTATATTAACTATCTACTATCTAACTAACTACCCAACGTTTATTGACTTGATTATTCACATCATCAAGTGGTATAGTCATTGTGCGTTTAAATTGGTGTAATTATGTCTATCTACTTCGATTTCAGAGCACTCTCGTCTGAGTGCCAGAGCGACGAATAACTGATGAATTTACGCCTGTTGAATACGGATTACCAAAACATTAGATGGAGAAAACGTAACTTTTTTAGAAAAGCTGTCTTCGGTCCTTTGTACAGGAACGGGGTGAGTCCTTATCAAGTTCGCCTCCTCCTGCTCTTCCGAATCAACTCCGTACCATCCATCGGGGCCCAGAGGAGACTCCTCCCCTAGGCGCTGTCAGGCCGTGGCCGCCGGGACCTTAGGTGTTGTCGGGGCCCCCTTCCGTTCGTACCACCCCAGGGCTTCCGTGGCAACCAAAGCCACTGCCTGGGGGGTGGTCTCTACCCATTGTCCTACCAGCAGGTTGCAGAAGGACCTCAAAGTGCCCTTCAGACACGTGAGGGTGGGCCAGAGCTTGGTGAAGGCCTTCGCTGGGATAGGCCTTAGGTGATACAGATGGGGCATTAATCCCTGGGCTGGGGGGGGCAGAGGGAGGATGGCAGCCTCACAAAATAAGAGTTGGGTGGATGGGGCGGTTGGTGCATTGCAGGGAGTGGGATTTGGTTGTACACACTGTACTAAGCGACAGGATATTGTGGATTGGAGGGTGACATAACTGTCCCCAATCCCATCTGATGTGTTATGGTTCGTGGTAGAGACGTGATCTGCCTGTTGGTGGTGGAACTTTGGAAAACACCACCTGTTGGGATGGCCATGTAAGCTAGGCTGTTGAGGTCGGGGAGTGTATGGGCTCATTAAGGGGGCAGGGGGTCATCAAGAGTGCTAGAAACTAATATACAGAAGGCAGGATGGAAGAGATATGTTATTAGGGTTTAAGGAAACGTGCCTTATAGTTGAGAGGACTCAACCGTGACCCCATCTGAAAAGACAGGGCCATCTGTACGAGATGTGGCTAGCTATGGAGGGAAAACAGCCCTGGGTGTGCTGCATGGGCTGTGGAGTGTGGACATGATCAGCCATCCATATGGAAATGTACAAAACCACGACTTTTGTACTTTACTGACAGGATGAAAAGTTCTGTTCAAATGTCAAACACTTACCGGAGGGCTATTGCACTAGGCCCTTGCACAGGACTCGAATCAACAAAAACAACAAAATCGGAATTGTGTTTGTCAGCTGAACTTTTATCATACCTAAAGACGACTAAACTATCTGAACCGAATGTGGCATAAATTCATCTTTCGCTCTAGTGCTTTTTCCTCTGGCAGAGAGTGAAGTTTCTCTACAACGCCATCACGTTGCCTTTTCCTGGCACTTCTCCTACTCGTTCCTCTTCCCTCTCTGGCCAACTGCATTCCATCACGCTCTCTCTTTGAGGACATCTCACACTTTGGAGGAGTGACACGTATTAATAAAAATAGACTTGAGTGCTTCCCCAAGCCGAGACACTCATTTACTTTCACAGGATTCTAATGCACACTACCATTTTGTTTCGACCACAGCTGTGTAGAGAAGTTTGCAGATTGAAAGATTAAGATAATTCCCTGACAACATCTCGCCGTCTTTAATATTTTTATGAACGTGCGGTGGTTCGAAAGTTCAGATGAAACCCAGACCTCTTGGTCTGTTGATAACCACTTGACTCAGCAAATTCCTACATGAAGGTCTTATTACGAAAGGGTTAAGGCGGCGAATTCATCGAATATCGTTTTGTTATTCCCTAAACAGGAGATGTTTACTGATAATAGTGAGTTATATAGGTAGAGAGATTTAGAAATGTAGCGTTATGGCGGTAGTTGTGGCTCCTGTTGCCCTTGAACATGGCTCCTTTCAGTGCTGCTCGACCACGCTGAACAAGACGACACTACGCTGGGCTGCACTGTCAAACATCCGCGTTACAGCAGCACATCCTGTAAATTCCTCGCTTACCCCCCACCACACCCCCCGCACGGTCAGACTTCGGTCATTCATGGGGTATGAGCTTGCAAAAAAATATAGCAAGCCCCTCCTCTCCACTTCTGCATAATTGGGACTCCCCTTCCAGATGCCCTGCCATCACCCCCAACCTGCCCTGTCTCCCTCCCCGTCTGAAAACAAAGCTCAGAGTTCATTCAAAGTTCATACATCCAGACTGCACTGTGCTGAAATTGCCTGCTGTTACGTTTCTTAACCCGCTTTTTTTTTTTTATTCCATTATTTTTGGGCGGCATGGGATGGGGTATGGGGGGGACGGAACTAACCCGTCGACTATTGCCTTAGCCGTGACACGTGACGTTTTCTCAACTTCTGACCCCGATCGGGCGGGTCACTGTTCGGTCAGACTGCTCCTGCGGGAAGAGCTGGCTCGGGTTGATCCAGCAGTACAACACTACAACCCAAAATATCCCAATTGACCCTGTGCCAAATTTCCATCACTCCATCCCTCTGGTGATGGAAACGGGTTCAACGAGAGGGCAATCGCAGTGGCTCCGCCCCCTTCGGTGACACGTCACGCTGTAGACGAGGGGGACTGGTCTTCAGGAACGAGCACACCCCCTCGCTCCCTTAGCCCCGTCCGCTCATTAGCTCAGCCCACCTCTCAGTGGGTTGTCGGATCAACCAGGGTCGTAGGAATCGCACGGGGCCACAGTGACCCCTGCTGGTGCGGTGTGGTACTCAGCGGTACCAAACAAGTGGGCCAATGCAGGCATAATGAGCAACCCGGGATTTTGCACAGATTATGTTACAAGTTCAAAATTAAAACAACGTTTTGACAGTTTTATAACCACAATCTTCCTTCGTACCAAAGCACTGTTCATAAAAAATTACAAAAGCTATGTGTCTTCATAAATAAAATAGAGGATGTGTGAGGACAATGACTATTCAGAAGCATCATACAGTAAGTTATCTTGCTATTTTAAAGCATTTCAGATGTTTTCATTTTGATCAGATCACGGTGTTATGCTATAACTTGTTCTAATATAAGTATAGTAAAAATAAGAATCAAATGTTGCCCGTTGTGTTCATGCCACAAAATACTAAACAAAATCTTACAATCCACAATGACAAATTATTCATGAAGGTCCTTTTGATAACTATTTATTATTTGCATAGAGAGACTTGGTAAAAAGTGTACGTTGATATTATAACGATAAACTAAATTAAATGTTAATTCACATGCTATCCATAATCTACACTGCACACATTATGGCATGTGCTATACAGAAGGAAAGTAGCAAAAACAGAACCACAGAATCAAAATAAAAACATAAATACAATACTTCATGTTTTATTGTCAAACAAATAAAATATTTCATGTTTTATTGTCATACAAATACAATATTTCATGTTTTATTGTCATACAAATACAATATTTCATGTTTATTGTCATACAAATACAATATTTCATGTTTATTGTCATACAAATACAATATTTCATGTTTTATTTTCATACAAATACAATATTTCATGTTTATTGTCATACAAATACAATATTTCATGTTTATTGTCATACAAATACAATATTTCATGTTTTATTTTCATACAAATACAATATTTCATGTTTATTTTCATTCAAATACAATATTTCATGTTTATTTTTCATTCAAATACAATATTTCATGTTTGTCATAAAAATACAATATTTCATGTTTTATTTTCATACAAATACAATATTTCATGTTTATTTTCATACAAATACAATATTTCATGTTTATTGTCATACAAATACAATATTTCATGTTTTATTTTCATACAAATACAATATTTAATGTTTTATTTTCATACAAATACAATATTTAATGTTTTATTTTCATACAAATACAATATTTCATGTTTATTTTCATACAAATACAATATTTCATGTTTATTTTCTTACAAATACAATATTTCATGTTTTATTTTCTTACAAATACAATATTTCATGTTTTATTTTCATACAAATACAATATTTCATGTTTATTTTCATACAAATACAAAATGTAATGTTTTATTTTCATACAAATACAATATTTCATGTTTATTTTCATACAAATACAATATTTCATGTTTTATTTTCATACAAATACAATATTTCATGTTTTATTTTCATACAAATACAATATTTCATGTTTTATTTTCATACAAATACAATATTTCATGTTTTATTTTCATACAAATACAATATTTCATGTTTATTTTCATACAAATACAATATTTCATGTTTATTTTCTTACAAATACAATATTTCATGTTTTATTTTCTTACAAATACAATATTTCATGTTTTATTTTCATACAAATACAATATTTCATGTTTATTTTCATACAAATACAAAATGTAATGTTTTATTTTCATACAAATACAATATTTCATGTTTATTTTCATACAAATACAATATTTCATGTTTATTTTCTTACAAATACAATAGTTCATGTTTATTTTCATATATATATATATATCTTTGTTTTTTATAATCCTGACATAAGACGACGAACACATTGAATTATCTTCCCTCTTCCCTGTTTGCTTATTAGTAACATTATGGCATGCAGATTAATTGTGAAATGTATCTGGTACAGAACAGAGGGAATTCCCTTTCTAAACATATTTTGTTTTAGTATTCTGACATAAATTACGTAATTTCAAGAGCTCTGTAAAATCTGGCAGTTATTATGTTTTCAATATTGTAATTTGAAATTGATTCAAACCACGTAAACAGTAAAATTGCTGGTTTATCTTTACAAACAAAAGTGAATTTCAGTTACTTATAATTTGGATTGGAGTTTTAGAGATGGGAGGTTATAATCCTTGAATTAATATATATTGTGCCTTGCCTTGGACTTAATAGTTATTTTCACTCAAAACATTGTCTTGATCCAAAAAACATGCAAAAAGGGTTACATAGTCCAAAGAAATATGCTATTTTTGTATCATATGTAGAGCGTCTAATTTCTGATATAGAACGCATTAATAAGAAGTGCATGTGGCAATGAACGTTCAAGTCAAATCTGTAATACAGCTCACATTTTGTCAATTTTAAAATGTGTCCCTAATGTTGCCATTTGTTTTGGAGGCGGAAAAGTCAACTGGACTTCTTTTACGACCAGTGTGGTACACCTCAGTGATATCTCAAATGTGTTCTGAGTTATCCCCGTCGAGGGGCCTGTCGAGTGTGGTACACCTCTGTTATATCTCAAATGTGTTCTGAGTTATCCCCATCGAGGGGCCTGTCCAGTGTGGTACACCTCAGTTATATCTCAAATGTGTTCTGAGTTATCCCCGTCGAGGGGCCTGTCCAGTGTGGTACAGCTCAGTGATATGTCAGATGTGTTCTAAGTTTTCCCCGTCGAGGGGCCTGTCCGCTCCTCTCTGTTCTCATGGGGAAGTTTACAACTAGATTTGTTTCCTGCTCTGGCGGCCTCGTACAGTGTCGCACGTAGTCTCGACCCCCCCACCGGCCTCGAGGAGGCTCATGGCTCTGGGCTGGTATTCCCCCCTTTTGTGTCTCGGGACCCCCCCACCAGCAGTTGGTCTGGGTATCCAAGGTACAAACGAAAAGGTTGGACCTTGTGTACGAGTTGTCAGAAGTGCTTCAAAACCCTCAGCGTCCGCGTGTGGCGACCGTTCCAGTACCTGCGAATGAGACGAGGATATGGTTTTGCGATATAGCACAGTGTTTCACCAGTGGGAATCATCGGGTCAGTTGCGGGACTGACGCTGTTGGATTCATTGTAAGGGGTTTCAGTCCCCCTCAAAGTGGAAAATATATAATCGGAAGCATAGTACACTCTGCGCGTCAATGTTTTTAATCCTGAGACGGCCGCAGTGCTTGAGGAAGTGTCCGAAGGACAAGAGAAGTTCATCTCAACAACAGTATCGCACGACTCCATGGAGGAGGGAAGCTGGTCTTTCACAGAGACTGTTTGCTCGAAATCATGAAAAGGCTTGTCAATCAGGTTTGCTGATTGAAGGTTACTAAATATCGTAATATCTCCTGGGGTCAGATGCAGCACTGGGAAGTGTTGAGACATCTTTTTCAAAAGGGGTTCTTTTGATAGATGGTCTTTGTGGGTGACTGTGTTGCAGTCAGCGGTAGGAGACGACAGTATGGTCGGTGGAGACGGCACAGTTGCCTGTGACCATACTTGGTTGGTCTTCCAATCCATCAGAGGGATCAAACGATCCATCAAGTCTGTTGCGAGTAGCAGTGGTTCAGATTCGAGGCTGGTAACATACACAGGGTGAACAAGCGATACGTCTTGGAGGCGTAGTTTCAGCATGAGGTAGCCAGTGACAACTCGAAGGAAAGTATCGCATCGTTCTGTTTTCAACAAACAAACGTTTAACAAAGATATACGTTTAGCTGGGTTCAAAGCCCTTTTGAGATCATCGAACAACGTTGAGAGATGAGTGATATAAGCAGTTCTCCAGGACTGTTTCCAGGTATAGGCACCTGGACGTGATGTGTAATTTCTGTTCATGGTGAGGACAGAGTGACTTCTCGGTTTTCGAGTGGAATTGGCTCTTGCAAAGATTTTTAACATTTTCTCAGCAACCATTTTATTGGAGTCTATAGACAAAGCCTGTGTGCTTGTGTCTTGATCTAGCTGGCCCTGGATAGGGTCTCGAGTGAGAGCAGGAGTATTTGATTGTTAACGTCCTTGCTAAGGGAGTTAATTCTGTCGAACCTGTTGTCCGGCAATTTCTAGTCATAATGAAAAGCTCTTAGCAGAGCTTTTAAAGAGTATTTGCGTATGTTTCGGTCGTCATTGAACCCTTTGTCACCATTGTGTTTTGATACTTCGGGTGGATGGGGTGCAGGTACGTAATGATCCAGTTGATTGTAGCGGTAGTCGTTTCGTTGGCGACGTACTTTACAGTTATTTTTTACCGCGGAGGGTATTGGTATTGTGGTTTCGTGGTAGAAACCGTTGCTGTGCGCCATCGCTCGACGCTTCAATAACTGATAATGCACCCTCTAACTGGATTGAGTACTCCTGTTCAAACTTCGGATCCGGGATGTCAGGGCTCTCAGAGCTGCGCACTTTTGATTCCTCAAAAGCTGTGCTTGCAAGCTGTCTAGTTCTGAGATTGGCAAACCAACGTGGGCTGTAGGGCCCAAGTAGGTAATGACGTTGGGATACATGGTAGACAGAAACATTTGTTTGAATGGTAGCAGCTCTTCCATTCCTGTTTCAGTCAGTAGGCCAAAGTAAGCTGAATGAAGCCTATGATAGTAAGCTTGTGGGTGTTCATTCCGAGTTTGTTTGACAGTGTTAGCCAGTGAGCTGTCGTGTTTGCGAGTCGTAGAACCACTGAATTATTTTATCAAAGCTGTGGCAAGTTTAGAATAGTTGTTTTGCATGTGTTGCTGTTGGATACAAATTAACCTTATCACGTAACTATTCGATGTTCGCTTCAACAGGTGAAGCCTGTCAGCACCTGTAGCATTCTGGTATCCATCCAAAGCATCCTCTATGTCTGCTAGGACAAACGAGTTTGTCAAGGCGTTCCCTGCCAAGTGCGTGGGGAGCGTCTACTTCATCCTGTGGAGGATTATGGGCCGAAAAGCCAAGAGGAGAAGCGTAGCTTTGGCTTTGTTATCGAGGAGGAGCCATATTACCCTGGGCCGAATGGCCAAGAGGGGAAGACTGAGGGACAACTGCGAGAGGCAAAGTCTGAAACCTTCTGTCTTCTCTCCTCTGAGTACCGAGCTTCATTTGCGGGCTTAGCCGCTCCGTTGGGTCGTCACTCTGTAGCGCGTGACTGTTCTGGAGTTCCTCTAGATGGTACCTAAGGGTGGTATTCTGCTGCATAGGCACTTAGAGTACATATTTCAGACACGTGAATGTCGCACTTGCTCCGTTCAGCCTCGTACTTATCTGACATGGTGTGCAGCTAGAGGTCACGAGTACGGAGCGAGAGGTTCAGGGATGAGATTTCCTCCACTTGCTTAGAAATCAATATTTCCATCTTCATCACCTGAGTTCCCTCATCATTCATTTGGTCAGTGACTTCAGTGAGTTCTGCTGATTGGTCATCCAACTGGGTCATTGTTTTCATTAACTGATCGTCTTTGGTCTGCAGCATTTGGACCAGAACATTGTTACTTTAAGTAACGTTCAACAAAACTACATGCATGTAATCAAGTTGCGCCTCCTGTTTGTAGATAACTCGTAAGATTTATCTAGTTTGTCGTGGACTTCGTCGTATTTAGTGTTGGCTAAAACAAGTTGTTCCTGTAGAAGACGATTTTGTTGAAGAGTTTGTGCTCGTTCATCGTCATAGGTTTCTGCTTTTGTCATTAGTTTCCCGGTTCTCTTCACCTGTTCCTTCAGATCAAACATTTCTTGCTCGTGCTACAGTTGTGCACTGCTGTATTGGACCGATGCCGATGTCTGATGGCGATACATCAGGGCTAAACTGGAGAGAACCTTTACAAGGCCTGCGGCCGAAGGTTGATTTAGGAGAGCGTTTGTCGTGATTTCTACTATTTTTCCGCTAATGGCCTAGTTAGGGTTGGTATCGCTGCTGAGGCCAGCGATCACTCCTTTTATGGGTAAGGGTTCACTAATTAGCGGTGCAATGGGGACCGCCCCCTCTGATAGCTTGCACATTATTAGGAACCTTTTCAAAGGTTTGGGTTTGGAGTTGTTGGAAGCTGCAAAAACGTTTTTAATCTATTTCTAGACGTTAATGAACCATCACTACTGCTTCAGTAATGTGGGAGTTGGACATGACTGAATTTGCAAAAGCAAATTGAATTGATTAATCAATGATAATGATTAGTCATAGCCGTACAGTGTATGGGAATTAAACTTTAATTAAACTGAGAGGTTGGTTCATCTAAGTTAATATGGAAAAATTCTCATTTAATTGGAAGGACCTGAAAAGGTATGTTTACAATTTAACCTATTAAATTGAATGAGAATTATATCTAGTCAATTGAGATGGATTATCATCAGTGTAACCCGTAGTTCAAATGTGAGAATACATTAAACACCAGGGTTCCATCAATACTGGATCAGTACTGGGGGTTTGGTTTCAATTAGCTTTGAAAAGCTAATTGAATTGATTAGTCAATGATAATGATTAATCATATCTGTATAGGATATCTGGGGATTACATTTTAATTAACCTGAGAGCATTGGTTCATCTGGGTTAATATGGAAAAGTTTAAAATGTCTCATTTAATTGGAAGACCTGAAAAGGTCTGTCCGACAATTTAACTTATTAAATTGAATGAAACAATGATATCCGATCAATTGAGATTGCTGGATATCATAAATGTAACCAGTAGTTACACACTAAAAGAACACGTTCTGCTTCCACATAGAATATATATATATATATATATATATATATATATTTTGTAATATTACTTGCGGTTCTTCACCACTAGAGGTCACTGATCGCACAAAGCTAAACTCGAACAAGAGTACAGAAGGGCGGGACTTCCGTCGCCCAAGGCGTAGGAGATTCAATATGGTACAAGAAAACAAAATGGCTGCTGTTCCTTTGTTAGCTGTAGCATCTCGTGCTTAGCTAATCCTATTTGTACAGAAATCTCACTTTCAAGCACAAATAGGATCCCCTTCAACAAGGGAACAGTTTTACTTATAACGTATTATGTTCAAACCATTTCGGCGTTATTTTTGACCGGAATGCGCGGTAAACAAGGAAATACACCGTTGAACTACTCACGATCCTGAAAACGCGAGAGACAGAGAGATCATTATCTCTGGTCAAGCTAATATCTACTCAAATTTCAATTGGCTGGCCTTATGTCCTCGCTCGAGAAATTAATGACTATGTCTACCCTCTTCTGAAACGTGGGAGACAGAAATAGCACTGTTTGGCCAAACGCTCTATTTCTCAAATTTCAATAATTAGCTGGATCGTGTCCTAGCACTGGAAATCGTATAGCTAACGCTACCCACTAACTACGTTAGAGAGCAACACGGAGGCACCCTCCAGATCTCTTGTTCAAATGGGAACACACACACCTCCACAATTCCTGTCTACCACTCCTATGATGTATAAAATTATCTGGGTGTATTATGTAATCTGCTTTTCAATTTCATATAGGCTGAATGCAACATGAAGCCCTCATTATATCTTAGCTTCCTTGCACGGGGGCGTCAAATATGATATGTCTTTACTATGATTCATGTGATTAATGTCATGCTATTTTATCAAATCGATTACCTAACGTTTAATTGATTACGTTATTGAATTAAATCATGCAATAATTAACCCATTAATAACCCGGGGCACCACGGAAGAATTGTTTATAGAGCTGCTGTCTCCTGAATAAACTCTTACAGATCTGAAGATCTTTTACATCAATAGCAGTCAATTATTAATTATTACCTTCTATCAGTCTCATTCTGATTGTCATAAAGTACTTGGTTATCTGCACGAACCCTAGTCTCCATGGTGAATCAGCGATACACAACTTGGCTTAATTATTTATTTACTAACTACCTAAATAATCACACAGAATTACACACATACAGAGGATAGATTATACATTGATTACTAATCATGTCATAAAAAGTCCCTAGTGGACTAACCTGATATGACGGCTAGTTACACAAGGGGGGGGGATGAAAGAGCGGGAGGAGGAATGGGTCCTTGACCTTGAGAAGCTATGCTCACGTAAATACAAACTCTTATGTACTTTACTTTAATATCCGCCCATTCAGAAAAAGGAAATGCAATTTATATATTTACTCTTGAGCTGGGCTTCGATAGATGGGTCGATGAGGTAAGACTCTGGTTTGCCCAGTAGAGATCGCCATTGTCCTTCGTAGAGTCTTTCTGGTCGTAGTGTTGGTTAGAGCGGATACGTTGAAGTACCCTGTAGTTCATAGAGTTCTGTGTAGTTCTGTGTTCTCATCCTAGGCCACGTATGTTCTCAGCTGCAGACTGATAACCGCGACGACTAGGATTTAATCACTTCTTTTAGAGTTCAAACCATTTTGCCATACTCAGCTCGCGCTGTATTCTGGCTGGTCTAGTAGAAATACACCATTTCAACGTGGAAATTCACCTCCATGTTATCTGGTCTCATGTAAATTTTGTTAAGTAGAGTTGTAGTTTAACCATTTGCAACCCCAGCTTACACCGTGGTTTGCTGGTGTCAATTGTGTCACGGGGGCTTTTATACTGGGGAAATTGGACAACATTTACATGCAAATCTGATAACTAGAATGTGTAGACTTTCAAAGATACAATTATGTATCTGTCATCAGTAATGATATCTCAAAATAACAACTGATCTGACATCATACCCACGGACACTTTCAACTGGCTGGATTACAGAAATATTGTTCCATTCTCCAACCTTTTGATGTTGCCATACTGCAAATTCTTTCTCTGTGGTAAAAAAGGCTTTGTGATTGTCTCCACCTCCTCCAGGTGTCTCCATCTTCCTCATTATCTCCAGTGTATTTATCCCTGTGTTCTGTTTGTCTGTTGCCAGTTCGTTTTGTTTCGTCAAGCCTACCAGCGTTTTGCCCCTTGCTCCTGTATTTCTCTAAAAAGTTCCTGTTTCCTCGTTTTCCCGGTTTTCACCATTCTGCCCTGACCGTGAGCCTGCCTGCCGTTCTATACCTTGTCACACCATCCTGGATTATTGACCTCTGCCTGCCCTGACCCTGAGACTGCCGTTCTGGACCTTTCGGACTCTGATCTGTGTTACGGACCTCTGCCTGCCCTTGAGCTGTCGTTTTGCCTGCCCCCTGTTTTTGTAATAAACATTTGTTACTTCAACACTGTCTGCATCTGGGTCTTCTCCCAAAATGTGATTGTGCGTGTCTTCAAAGTTGGAGGACGAACACAAGGATTAAACTTGTGTGTCTTCACCCTTGTCTTTGGTCCCACTGGTTCCGCTGTTGGCAGAGAGGGAGATGGCGCAGGGTATATTTTATAGTAAATCAGGTGTTTGGATCGACATGTTTGATCGGTGTAGGGGAACTAAACATGTCAGTTGACACATGATCTGACACATTGACAATGGCCTAACAGCTGAAGTGTTTGTTCTACTCTTATTGCCTCACGATTGAATGAATAACTTTTAAACTGCTTATTTTTTGGTGTGGACCCGCTTCACCGCATTTAAAGGGATAGTTCACCCAAATTATAAAATGACATAATGGTTTATAGTATCGTTCACTGAGTAAAGACATGTATAATCCCCCATTACTCACACAAAAGTGTTACAGTATGTCAAGTTCAACACAACAAAAAACAATATCTTTGAGCTACACTGCGTGTTATTACATTGTACACTTTATGCCTGTGGACATCTGTTCTACAATGTGCCAGCAGCAGAGCATGAGACACTTTGTTGGTATAATTGATCTCTTTCAGGCAGAGAGTACACCTGGCATAACCTTTTTTATCCACCTTATTGAAGAAGAGGGAAAGTGTGTTGTTCCTTTCACCTCTATTGGCATCCAGCTTAAGCCGGGCCCAGCTCCACTTGATCCCTCAATCCACTTGTTTAACAAGCAATGCCTCATTTTCACCTAATTCTCTCATTCTGAAAATTAACGACAAAGAGGGAAAACATTAGTTCATAGATAGTAGTTAGTTTGTTAGCTAATTAACATTTCACAGTTTGGGGTCCAGTGAGCAACTAACATTATAGCTGAGGAATGGCAAGGAGTCGTATAGCAGTTAATACTATAGCTAATTGGTTCCTCAAGCTCACTTTACTAACGTTACCTCATCTGATGTTGAAACATTAGCTAGCTAACTGTCTGACTTTATTAGCCAGCTAATTTTCACACCATAAACTCAATTATTGGATCAGCTAAGTTAGCTAATGTTGCTCAACATTTGGAGAAGATAACTGTACTTAACAATTCTTGTTCCACAACACTTTCTCCCTCACATCAAACTTTCCAAATGCCAGTTGTTTTTCGGTTACAACTCATGAAGTATGAGTTGAAGTACACTTCATCACCTCCGTCTCCAGGCTTCTCACCTACCTCTTCATGTGCGCTGCTGCTGTAACTGGCACACTGCCTTTCCACATTCCGCTGTCTTTCCAGAGTGCGGGCTGATGCTGTAACTAACAAGTTGGTTGTCTCTTATCTCCAGTCCGTGCTGCATTCTGTTTTTATGTGAACGACTGGCTGAGCCCAGGCTGGAACCTTGGATACAGACCGTATTGCTCCAAACGCACATCACTGGTTCGCTTACAGCCAGTAGTGACACAAACACACATATTAGACAAGCCCCCACCCCCACAAAAAAAACACATTTTCTCATCAGATCTACACGAGTCACGTAGGTTACCTATTTTGGATTCAAAACAGCGAATTACGTTGAAAGGTGACTAGTTTGCATCCCTGGTATGATCAAGGTATGACATTGGATTTGTTAGACAAGGCTAAAAAGTTAGCATTTGAAACAGAGGCCAGTTAAACAAAACCAAAGCATGGATTTCTGTAATACCTTGTCCATAGACTGCTTACAGGGTAAGGAAACCAATTTGTCATTTTGTAATTTGAGTGAACTATTCCTTTAATGATTTTCTTTAGGACCACGCACAAAGTTCTGTGGTTTTAAGAACCTCTCACATCCCTCAATTCTGCAGACGCCAACTTATCATTCCCCACAATCCTCTGAGCTATCTGCATGTTCTGGGCTCCACCAGGTGGTCATAGGAGAAGAACATCATGATCTGATAAAGAGAGGGGCCAAACGTTGGACAATTATTCAAGCAACCTTAAACTGATTATTCAGTTCTGAGACCAAATAAGTTGTTTGTTACTCAGTGAACATCCGTGACGCGTACAAAGCCATTACTCTGCCTCACTTTGGCAAATCAGATCATGGCTCTCTGTTCCTACTCCCTGCCTACAAGCAGCAACTTAAGACAGAGAATAGTGAGGCGCTGGACAGGCAGACTCAAACTGCAGGACTGTTTTGAGAATACTGATTGTAATATGTTCAGTGGCATAGTATAAGATACAGTGGCATAGTATAGTATACAGTATATATATCTGAGATTGGTGATACAATATGTAAACACGATTAAAGTGGCTAAGATACCGTTGAATAGTACAGGAAACAGTTTATAGTAATATAAGATACAGATACATTATTAAAGTGACTAGTGTTTCATTTCCTTAAAGTGGCCAGTGATTTCTAATTTATGTCTATAGGCAGCAGTCTCTGATGTACTAGAGATGGTTGTTCATCTGTCTGATGGCCTTGAGATAGAAGCTGTTTTTCATTCTCTCGGTCCCAGCATTGATGCACCTGTACTGACCTCGCCTTCTGGATGGTAGCGGGGTGAACAGGCAGTGGATCGGGTGGTTGATGTCTTTGATGATCTTTTTGGCCTTCCTGTGGCATCAGGTGCTGTAGGTGTCCAGGAGGGCGGGAGGTTTGTCCCCAGTAATGCGTTGGGCAGACCGCACCAACCTCTGGAGAGCTTTGTGGTTGTGGGCAGTGCATTTGCCGTACCAGGCAGTGATGCGGCCCGACAGAATATGCTCTCAATTGTGTTTTTTTGTAGTGTTTTTAACCTTTATTAAACTAGGCAAGTCAGTTAAGAACACATTCTTATTTACAATGACAGCCTACCTACAGGGTCAGCCCCTGGGGCAAATTAGGGTTAAGTGCTCGGGTATTCGAACCAGCGACCTTTCGGTTACTGGCCCAACGCTCTAACCGCTAGACCGCCCAATGATGTGTTGAAGCTGTTGGACCCACAATAACAAAAATGTGTGAGGATTGGCAACACCAGGGTGTGTCCTCAGCCCTCTGCTCTACTGTTCAGCCACAACTGCGTGGCTTTGTACGACACCAACTCCATCATCAAGTTTGCTGACGAGACCACGGTTGTAGAACTGATAACCAACAACGAGCCAGGCTATAGGGAGGAGTGAACAACGTCAGCAAAACAAAAGAGTTGATTGTTGACTTCAGGAAGCAGAAGAGGGAACATGCCCCAAACGGGACTACAGTAAAGAAAGTCAGCAGTTTTAAGTTCCTCTGCGTCCACATCACCGAGGACATAACATGGACCAACAACACCACCACTCGTCAAGACGGCTCAACAGCGTCCCAGTGATGGAGGCTGAGAAATTCCGTACGCCACCCCGTGTCCTCTCCAAATACTACCGCTCCACCATCGATAGTGTCCTGACCGGTTACATCACAGCCTGGTACGTGTAAATATTGTACTATAAATGGTGCCTTCCTGTATTATACTGATGATAAAATGTTTATCCTGCTGCCATTTCCTTTATGTTCGTATTCTTATCTTGTATTACTTCTTATCGTTGCTGCATTGTCCAGAAGGAACCTGCAAATAAGCATTTAGTTGGACGATGCATTCCATGTGTATCCCGTACATACGACCACAGGGGGGCCAAGATAGGGCCAGAATCCGCACGGAGCGACGCACCCCCTGACTGAACCCTGGAGAGAGAGGGGGGGAGAGGCAGACAGTTACTGACACAAATACCACAGGGACACATATACCTGGAGTCGTGTTCACTAGGGCATACCATAGAAAAACATTTTAAAATGCTTTCAACCAGAAAAGAAAATCCAGTTAGCCTCATTCGGTTTCTTCCATTTCATGCATAATGAACATAACCCTGAAATCTATGGTCTATGGTTCTCAAAGCCTCTCAGTAAAAAGTAAGTTATGAACGGGGCAATATGCAACTCAAACAATAACAAAGCCCACCCAGCCACTGTTTTGAGAAACTGCTAAGGGACGGGAAATCTACTCTAAATAAGTAATTTACGGATGAAATAAGACAGGATGGAAATTTGGTGTACAAGGGTTGAGTTCATTAGGGAACAAAATGGAAAATGTTATGCAACAAAACATTTAAATAAGCGTTCCTTACTGGACATGTCTCTGTGATCTCTCCCTGTTTCTCTTCGTTATCTTTAGTTTGGTGCCTAATGAACACTGGTTTAGAGCACTACAGCTATACTCCAAGGCGTCCTCTAGAGGGCACCATTGCTCACCTTTTCTTTTCTGCAGTGATTTTGGAGAAGAGAGACACCTGGGCCACAGCTACGAAGAGGAGTCCCAAAACCTGCAGGAACACCCTGATTGTGAACTCTGTTAACTGCCAGGGGGGAGTACCTGTGTGTGTGTGTGAGAGAGAGAGAGAGAGAGAGAGAGAGAGAGAGAGAGTCAGATTTTGTCTCTGGAAACGGAATTACTTTTACGTACATTCATTCATTTTTGGCACATTTTACTGCACATATTTGTTGATGTCATTGATTTTTTTAAGGGTTTTCATTTGGTTTGTGGTAATGGCTTTGAAAATGACACCCTTGTATGAGTACACTCCAAGAAAAATAAGAGTGCTATGTGGCACTATATGTCCCTGTAGGAGACCCTCTGAAAAAGGTTCCAGATAGAACTATTTTAGATCAGATAGAACTCTTTCTGGTTCCAAATAGCACCCTTTATTTGGAACCCAGGTTCTATTTGGAACCCAAAGGGATTCTATTTGACCTGAAAATGGTTCATTCTGGAGCCTATTTTCAGTGGGTTCTCCTACAGGGACAAATGGTGCTACATAGCACTCTTTCTTTCTGAGAGTGTAGGCTACATTGTTCGACCTAGCTAAAAACACAAACCAACATACACAAAATGGCCACCTGCGGAGAGAACGTTTCAGGTACCATGCATCCTCACTCACCCTGTGGGTTGACCTGGAAGATGAGGCACCACACCAGGAGATGTTGCAGAGAATGAGGCTCAGCCAGCGGCCAAACAGGAAGCCTGTGATCACCTCCACGCCGCAGATGCAGTACAGAACACTGTTCTCCAGCTCCCTGAAGTTAAAGTATTGCTGGGTCAATGGGGTCACCATGGTCTAAGTTAATACAGTCACATTATTGAGTCTACTCATGTCACTGGTTTACTCCGATCTCCTTAAAAATAGTACTTTTTTTCAATGTATTTCTTTTAAGCTGGAATCCTTAGCGGTGTAACTGCCTCGCCTGTTTGCGATGTCACAACAACTTCAAACAACGAACACGGTTTCCCTCAGACATCATCGCATCTGCAATAGAACAGCACAGTATGTACTAAACATGTTTACCATGATGCTGGATACTCGTCTCCTCCATTTAAAAAACGAAACACATTTGCCTGGCCGACCAGTGGCGCTGTTTCACCATTCTCGATGCAAGCTTTAGGTATTCTAATTGTTTTGTTGATGGCACAGATAAAGGTTCAGTTTGAAAGACATAGTGAGGGACATAAAGGATTTAGGGGTACAGACAGATGTCCGAGGTCGAACCCCTGTTGAACAAGCATGCACTATTAACAAATTATTACTTCATTATGTGTCAACATTATAGTATTTATAACAGTATTTATAAGTATTTCGCAGAACATTAAGTCTAACCAGTCCCTTCATAGCAGCCTGGTCACAGATCAGTATGTGCTTTAGACAACTCCTCCAAAACCAAACATGATGATGATGGAATGATGACATTGAAAGTTGGCTTAGGCATATAACGATTTGGCTGCCAGGCTAGCCCCTCAATATATAACTAATGAAATTAAAGGCACTTCACAGTGACTGAGTGTGACTGGACAGTTGAGAGAGCTCACCTCCAGCACTGTTTGGTTAAAGAGTGTGATGAACTGAGTTGTACAGGTACAGTTGTACAGGTGTGTGTCCCACAACGTAATAATACACATTTACAAGAACACATTTTACCATCATCACCCACCTCGGCTCACGCTGAACCTCTTTGAAGGGCTGGAGTTACCCTCCTTCTCGGGCGGGTGCGAGAGGTGATACAGGTTGCCGTTGGATATGGCCAGCGATTTGGCCTAGCAGTTAGAGCAACGGACCAGTAACCTGTTAATTGCGGGCATTATGAAAATAAATATAATTTTGGCCAGCGAGTCATGAGAGGTTGAACTGTATGCATGGATGTGTTAAAACTGTAAGTCCCTATTCAAACGAGCATATTTTAAATATAACACACAGTCATTAAATTAATCTAAATATATAATATGACATAGAATAACAACACACAGTAAATATTACTACACTTGACGTTGCCATATTACTATTTTACTGTGAGGAGAGTAGGAGGATCTTACCCCAGGTGCAGTGTACTTGTTCACCACGAACGCCCCCAACTGAAAATCACAGAGACTCAGGGCGATTTTTAAAGCTGGATCTGTATGTGATGAGAGGGACACACTAACAGAGACATACAGTAGGTGGGGTGCGTTCCAGGTTGTCTTTTCTGCAGTCCTGCTGCGCATGTCGGAATACTGCAATACCATATTCCTGAGATATTAAAAACACTTCTCAAGGCGTTGATGTGAGATCAGGGGCCGTGAAACATCAGAGTAGGAGCGCCGATCTACGATCAGTTTAGTATTTTAGATCATAATTAATATGATTATATGGACAAGGGGGACTTGATCCTTAGGACTGGCACAATTACCGTATAACAGTCATGAAAATAAAATAACTGTCAAAACCGTTTATAAAAACAGAACAAACTGAAGAAGTCAGTTTCTGCCGTAACATGGACTCTTAACAACCTGATGTAATGTTGTTCCTTGCTGAAACAAGCAAGGTGTTGTAGCAAACAAGTATTTCATTGCTTAGGCAACACCACCCACAATGCAGCAGCAACACACATAGAAATAGAATGGATAGAACAGACTTGGAAACTCTAACCCTGGCAATTTGACTGGTTGCCTGCCTTGTGAAGCAATCATTTTCATGGTAATGTAAAATGCTCATTAAAATGGTGTTAAATGAGGTGGCTCATGTAATGGAATGTATTTTTTGTAATGTCAGTGGCGCATATTTAACTTCCTACTTTGCTCTTATGGGTAATATCGCCTTGGCAGCCAGTCCACCCATTATGCCATCATTGACTTGAATGTGGACGCCTGTTCTATTAATTATATTTCCATGGCAGCACATGCAGTCAGGAGCTGCTTCTTTTTGCTGTTTGAGCGGTTATTACGGTGACCACGGTCATTTGGCTGGCTAATTACCGTCATCCAAAATTCCATGACCATCATTCCATGACCAATCAGAAGACCAGCCTGTCGGCACGCCATGAACTCGGTAGATCGGTCCTCCGGGGCAGTGATTCGGGTCAGGAAGCCAAAAAATGGACGAGCCCGCACCTGTAACAATACCTACAGGAGCAGACCACGTACAAGTCAGTCACACGAATGTAACATGGATGTCCGTTCTATAACCATTTAATTACGGACCACCACTAAAACCATAAGCAGAATATGCATCATACTATAAAAAGAAGTACTTTATCTACAAGCATGCGATACATTTTGATAAATCTATAATCTTATCAGATAAATTCAAACAAATGATATGATGTCCTTTAAAACTGCCTTGCTCTAGTAGAAAATGAGCAAAAGCCCATGAACTACATGAAGGAAGACAAAGACTAGTTTCCATTGGACACATTCAAGTAGATCCCTCCCAGTTTAGTCCCTTTTGCTTCTGTTTGGTTCCTAGTAGTGATGAAGGAAAAAATAGTTACACATCTGGAAAATATTTTTGACGATATACATTGCATTCGGAAAATATTCATACCCCTTTCCCACATATATTTTTTTTGCACATTAATAAAATAAACGGAAATACCTTATTTACATAAGTATTCAGACCCTTTGATAGGAGACTCGAAATTGAGCTCAGCTGCATCCTGTTTCCAATGACCATCCTTGAGATGTTTCTACAACTTGGAGTCCACCTGTGGTAAATTCAATTGATTGGACATGATTTAGAAAGGCACACACCTGTCTATATAAGGTCCCACAGTTGATACTGCATGTCAGAGCAAAAACCAAGCCATGAGGTTGAAGGAATTGTCCGTAGAGATCAGAGACAGGATTGTGTCGAGGCACAGATCTGGGGAAGGGTACCAAAACATTTCTGCAGCATTGAAGGAACCCAAGAACCCAGTGGCCTTCATTCTTAAATGGAAGAAGTTTGGAACCACCAAGACACTTCCTAGAGCTGGCCACTCAGCCAAACTGAGCAATCGGGGGAGAAGGGCCTTAGTCAGGGAGGTGAGCAAGAACCCGATGGTCACTCTAACAGAGCTTCAGAGTTCTTCTGTGGAGATGGGAGAACCTTCCAGTAGGACAACCATTTCTACAGCACTCCACCCATCAGGCCATTATGGTAGAGTGGCCAGACGGAAGCCACTCCTCGGTAAAAGACACATGACAGCTCACTTGGAGTTTGACAAAAGACACGTAAAAGGACTCTGACCATGAGAAGCAAGATTCTCTGGTCTGATGAAACCAAAATTGAACTCTTTGGCCTGAATGACAAGTGTCTGGAGGAAACCTGGCACCATCCTTACGATGAAGCATGGTGGTGGGGGATGTTTTTCAGTGGCAGGGACTGGGAGATTAGTCAGGATCGAGGGAATGTACAGAGAGATCCTTGATGAAAACCTGCTCCAGAGCGCTAGGACCTCACACTGGGGCAAAGATTCACCTTCCAGCAGGACAAAGACCCTAAATACATAGCCAAGACAAAGCAGGAGTGGCTTTGGGACAAGTCTCTGAATGTCCTTGAGTGGCCCAGCCAGAGCCCGGACTTGAAGCCGATCTAACATCTCCAGAGAGACCTGAAAATAGCTGTGCAGCGACGCTCCCCATCCAAACTGACAGAACTTGAGGATCTGCAGAGAAGAATGGGTGAAACTTCCCAAATACAGGTATGCCAAGCTTGTAGCATCATACCCAAGAAGACTTGAGGCTGAGTAAAGGGTCTGAATACTTATGTAAATGTGATATTTCAGTTGTTTATTTTTTATAAATTTGCTTAAATGTCTAAAAACCTGTTTTTGCTTTGTCGTTATGGGGTATTGTGTGTAGATTGATGAGGATGTGGAGAAAGTCAAGGGGTCTGAATACTTTACGAATGCCCTGTATAGAATCGTTTTGACCATATCGCAATATCGTTTTTGCACTAATTGGCTATACGTGGTCCAAAACTCCAGTATTTTTCTTTCCTAGCTTGTACTCCATCTTATTTTTTTTAAATAGGAAGCCAATTTGTTTTCAGCACTTTTATTTCCATGACTGATCAGAACTTGTCTTCCATTGTCTCTGTCTGGTCTGCAGCAATATGTTTGGAACATCGAATCGCAAAATATCACAGTATCGAATAAATAGAGAATCGTGAGAATCGAAATACATATTGTGATATCGTATATATTGCAATTCCTATCCCTAGTTCCTATCGAATACACACCAGGTTGTAAAAGGTATTAGGGTGCGTCCCAATAATCTCTCCTTCCTCCTGAAGTGTACACTTGTTTACTACTCTCCACAAATGTAAAATAATTGGATTGGTGTAGGAATAGGCTAGAGAGAGTTTTCCAGTCATTTCCTTGCAAGTCCATGAAGGAAAGTGAACAAGTTAACACTCTCAGACAGAGAGATTATTAGGACACAACCCCTGGCAACACGCTGGTTTGGCTTTATTTTCCCTTCTCATACAGTCTCAAAGGTTACTACTGCTGGCCCTTAACCTTAGGCACTTCATGTAAATGTTAAAGAGACAAATAGGTCCGTGGGAAAAGACGTGTTCTGACAAACCTAGTCGGTGCAGCTGAAATGTTGAATCCACGAGGGAAATGCTTATACTATCCTAAATAAATAGTTTTACCTGGAAAAGCAGGCCTAGCGCTAACCTAATTGAAATGAGTGTGTAAAAGGAAGAGAATATATACGAGGGTATAGGCTGAGGCCTCTGGAAGAGATAACTTTGATAGCCAGCAGCCACTAGGTTAGGTAATGAGCAGGTTATGGTGTAGTCCAGTGAGTTCTACAACATCACATGATAATGCAGAGAAACATAGTGAGCATTTTATTTTTGCCTTCGCATTGAAACTGTGTCCCTTCAAGTGTCTCAATAGAATTCCATTCTATTCAATTTTGTTAAAATACCGGACAGATCTAGGTCAAATTGTGAACTTGCACTTTGTTTGCTGCATTTCTCAATGCTGAGTAAGTAAGCCACATACCAGCCGATACAAAAGGACAATGCTGACCAAATACAATTCCTGTGACTCCTGTGTACTGGTTGCCAGAAAATATGTCTGGGAGAAAGGCTAACTGGATTCATTGTTATGAAATGTAGGTCAATGACTTGCATGCCATGGCCTGACATGCCATGGCCTGACTGACTTACACTTGTCTGTGTTAACTTCTGAAATCAGGCGCAATGAAGGTAAAGCTTGGCTGAATCTGAGTGCAAAACACTAGTGACCAAGGGCAACAACATCCATTGGTTTCCATGGCTATACGATTATCTGAAGTCATCAGGACCAGGAGAATCCAGAACATACAGTGGCTGCAGAAAACACTTCAGTGTTTGGATGAAAGAATTTTAAGAACAAATTCTTATTTACAATGACGGCCTAGGAACAGTGGGTTAACTGCCTTGTTCAGGGGCAGAACGACAGATTTTTACCTTGTCAGCTCGGGGATTCGATCCTGCAACCTTCCAGTTACAGGCCTAACACTCTAACCGCTAGGCTACCTGCCACCCTGAATATGACAGTAGACTCCTATTAATACATTGCAGCCATATTAAAAAATATATATATTTAACTAGGCAAGTCAGTTAAGAACAAATTCTTATTTACAATGACGGCCTACACAGGCCAAACCCGGACGATGCTGGGCCAATTGTGCGCCGCCCTATGGTACTCCCAATCACAGCCGGTTGTGATACAGCCTGGATTCAAATCAGGGTGTCTGAAGTGATGCCTCTAGAACTGAGATGCAGTGCCTTAGACTGTTGCGCCACTTGGGAGCCGAGTGGCTTACACAGGACATGACTGCATATACAGTCATGGCCAAAAGTTGAGAATTACACAAGCATTAGTCTCCAAAGTTTGCTGCCTCAGTGTTGATGATGTCAATTTGCATATACTCCAAAATGTCATGAAGAGTGATCAGTTGAATTGCAAAGTCCCTCTTTGCCATGAAAATGAACTTAATCCCCCCAAAACATTTCCACTGCATTTCAGCCCTGCCACAAAAGGACCATCTGCCATCATGTCAGTGATTGTCTCGTTAACACAGGTGAGAGTGTTGACGAGGACAAGGCTGGAGATCACTCTGTCATGCTGATTGAGTCAGAATAACAGACTGGAAGCTTTAAAAGGAGGGTGGTGCTTGAAATCATTGTTCTTCCTCTGTCAACCATGGTTACCTGCAAGGAAACACGTGCCATCATCATTGCTTTGCACAAAAAGGGCTTCACAGGCAAGGATATTGCTGCTGGTAAGATTGCACCGAAATCAACCATTTATCAGATCATCAAGAACTTCAAGGAGAGATGTTCAATTCTTGTAAAGAAGGCGTCAGGGCGCCCAAGAGAGTCCAGCAAGCACCAGGACCGCCTCCTAAAGTTGATTCAGCTGCGAGATCAGGGCACCACCAGTGCAGAGCTTGCTCAGGAATGTCGGCAGGCAGGTGTGAGCGCATCTGCACGCACAGTGAGGCGAAGACTTTGAGGATGGCCTGGTGTCAAGAAGGGCAGCAAAGAAGCCACTTCTCTCCAGGAAAAACATCAGGGACAGACTGTTATTCAGCAAAAGGTACAGGGATTGGACTGCTGAGGACTGGGGTAGAGTAATGTTCTCTGATGAATCCCATTTCCGATTGTTTGGGTCATCCGGAAAACACCTTGTCCGGAGAAGACATGGTGAGCGCTACCATCAGTCCTGTGTCATGTCAACAGTAAAGCATATTGAGACCATTCATGTGTGGTGTTGCTTCTCAGCCAAGGGAGTGGGCTCACTCACAATTTTTCCTAAGAACACAACCATGAATAAAGAATGGTACCAACACATCCTCCGAGAGCAACTTCTCCCAACCATCCAAGAACAGTTTGATGACGACCAATGCCTTTTCCAGCATGATGGAGCACCTTGCCATAAGGCAAAAGTGATAACTAAGTGGCTCGGGGAACAAAACATCGACATTTTGGGTCCATGGCCAGGAAACTCCCCAGACCTTAATCCCATTGAGAACTTGTCGATCCTCAAGAGGCGGGTGGACAAACAAAAACCCACAACTTCTGACAAACTCCAAGCATTGATTATGCAAGAATGGCCTGCCATCAGTCAGGATGTGGCCCAGAAGTTAATTGACAGCATGCCAGGGCGGATTGCAGATGTCTTGAAAAAGAAGGGTCAACACTGCAAATATTGACTCTTTGCATAAACTGAATGTCATTGTCAATGAAAGCCTTTGACACTTACTTCAGTGTACCATAGTAGCTACTGACAAAGATCTAAGAACACTGAATCAGCAAACTTTGTGGAGACCAATACTTGTCATTCTCAAAACCTTTGGCCACGACTGTTATGAAATGTGAGAGCTGAACTATGTAAAAGATAAGCTCTCTACATGTTCAATGAAAGGGGACCAATTCAGGCCAAACTATACATTTCCCAACCATTTTCCATCCCAAAAATGTGGAATAAGCAAAGGGGTCTTAGAAAGCATTTACCAGAAAGTCTTAAAAGGTATTAGAAATACATTAACACACAATAATGTTGAAGTAAAGACTCCTGCCAACTAATTTTAACACATTTTTAGTTTTCTACCTTCTGTAAGTTTAAGAAATAATGCCTTGACATTGCGTTACCAAAAATATTTGTATTTAGATATTTAATAATTTCTCTCCCTCATTATTAAAGGTAGACATATCAATTAGTTAGTGTTTTTTATATATATCAATTTTGTTTATGAATTATTAAGTGATTGAAACTGCCAATTCCGTTACTAAATCGGTAATGGAATTTCTGGAAAATGAGTAACGGAAATCACAGTCAACTTATTAATGACAACCTCGTATCATATCATCATTCTGAACATTGTATCTGCAAGAACCCCAGCCTTACTGATGATTCAGTACTGCACTTAATACATTAAAAACAGGTCGCTAGCGGACTGACAACAACATGACTGCTTGTTACAAAAGAGATGTGGGGGGGGGGGGGGGGGGGGGGGGCATAGAGGAACAGAGACATAATACTTTGGTACATTTAAAAACTGCTCTCACAGGCCCTCGACACTGCACAGAGCTACAGTACCAGTCAAAAGTTTGGACACCTACTCATTCAAGGAGTTCTTTATTTTGACTATTTTCTACATTGTAGAATAATAGTGAGGACATCAAAACTATGAAATACATGCGGAATCATGTAGTAACCAAAAAAGTGTTTATATTTGAGATTCTTCAAAGTAGCTACCCTTTGCGTTGATGACAGCTTTGCACACTCTTGGTATTCTCTCAACCAGCTTCACCTGGAATGCTTTTCCAACAGTCTTGAAGGAGTTCCCACATATGCTGAGCACTTGTTGGCTGCTTTTCCTTCACTCTGTCCAACTCATCCCAATTGGGTTGAGGTCGGGTGATTGTGGAGGCCAGGTCATCTGATGTAGCATTCCATCACTCTCCATCTTGGTCAAATAGCCCTTACACCACCTGGAGGTGTGTTTTGTGTCATTGTCCTGTTGAAAAACAAATTATAGTCCCACTAAGCGCAAACCTGATAGGATGGTGTATCACTGCAGAATGCTGTGGTAGCAATGCTGGTTAAGTGTGCCTTGAATTCTAAAGTGTCACCATCAAAGCAACCCCACACCATCACACCTCCTCCTCCATGCATCAAAGTGGGAACCACACATGCAGAGGTCATTCGTTCACCTACTCTGCGTCTCACAAAGACACGGTGGTTGGAACCAAAAATCGATACAGTGATGTGAATTCATCAGACCAAATGACAGATTTCCACCGGTCTAATGTCCATTGCTTGTGTTTCTTGGCCCAAGCAAGTCTCTTCTTCTTATTGGTGTCCTTTAGTAGTGGTTTCTTTGCAGCAATTCGACCATGAAGGCCTGATTCACACAGTCTCCTCTGAACAGTTGATGTTGAGATGTGTCTGTTACTTTTGTTACTCTGATAAAACATTTATTTGGGCTGCAATTTCTGAGGCTGGTAACTCTAATGAACTTGTCCTCTGCAGCAGAGGTAACTCTGGGTCTTCCTTTCCTGTGGCGGTCCTCATGAGAGCCAGTTTCATCATAGCTTTTGATGGTTTTTGCGACTGCACTTGAAGAAACTTTCAAAGTTCTTGACATTTTCCAGATTGACTGACCTTCATGTCTTAAAGTAATGATGGACTGTCGTTTCTCTTTGCTTATTTGAGCTGTTCTTGCCATAATGTGGACTTGGTCTTTAACCAAATAGGGCTATCTTCTGTATAACACTCCTACCTTGTCACAACACAACTGATTGGCTCCAACACTTTAAGGAAAGACATTCCACAAATTAACAAGGCATACCTGTTAATTGAAATGCATTCCACATGAAGCTGGTTGAGAGGATGCCATGAGTGTGCAATGCTGTCATCAAGTCAAAGGGTGGCTACTTTGAAGAATGTAAAATAAATATATTTGATTTGTTTAACACTTTGTTCCTAAATAATTCCATGTGTTACTTCATAGTTTATGTCTACAATGAGCTACAGTACCAGTCAAAAGTTTGGACACCTACTCATTCAAGGAATTTTCTTTATTTTGACTATTTTCTACATTGTAGAATAATAGTGAAGACATCAAAACTATGAAATAACACATTAAACCAAAACTGTTATTTTATATTTGAGATTCATCAAAGTAGCCACCCTTTGCCTTGATGACAGCTTTGATGACAGCTTTGCACAAACTCCTGCCACTTGAATAGAGAACAGTGTCATCTGCATAAAAACGTACATCATCTGTCTCAATATATGGTTGATATAGATAACAAACAACAGGGGACCTAATTTATCCTTGAGACACACCAAGAACTACTGCCTCAACACACTGGGTTTGATTTGACAAGTAGTTCACAAACCACTCCAGAGCGTGATCAGTAATCCCAATACACTTCAATCTCTGCGCCAAGATTATTGAATTATCAAGATACACTACATGATCAAAAGTATGATCGTTTTCTCTCACAATGTCACAAGTTTGGGTATGGAGAGACCAAGACGCAGCGCAGGGATAGTTCGACATTCTTTTATTTTACTATGTAATCCTTTGTAGTGTGAATTACTATGTATAATAAAACTTAAAATGATAACTACTACACAACACAAACGTCACGTTCAAAATCAAACACTAGATCAGAACGTAACAAAGAACACTTACTTCACCCGTGACTGGAGTAACAACCCACACAAAAGTGAAGGACAGACTAACATATATAGGATCCCTAATTAGAGACAATGCGGTGCAGCTGCCTCTAATTAGGGATCCAACCCAAAACCCACACAGAAACAGAACGGAATAGAAACTGTCAGACTCTGACCATGGCAACATAGAGAAGCAAATAGGCTTCTCTATGGCCAGAGCCTGACACACAATCCCATATAGAATTGTTGGTTAATGATTTCTTGACAGATTATTTGGTCCTGAAATTTAAAGCATGCTAAATGGGGTTTAGTGTATGACTAACAATCAAATGTGAAGACACAGATATGCAATTTGCTTCTATAATCCCTGTAGCTGTTGAGAACAGAGCATTCAAGTAAGCCTTTCATTGTTTGCTATGATTGTCTTTTTATAATGAAAAACTGTATTGATCTTCGTGAGGTTCCATCTTTGTGATGTTGGGTTGGCCTACTCCCAGAGAGTTCCTTAGTACGGGGGCTTTTTCCAGTCTTGCTCTTATCTTATCGAAGATCCTAATGTGCAGCTTAGTGATATAGCCAGGTGTTGGAGCAGGGCTGAAACCAATGCTTGCACAGTAGTTCTTCAGGAGGATGGCTGGCTACCACTGAGCTCTTTCTCCACGTGTCTGTCCTTGGTATCCTCTTCTCATCCTTCTCAAAACCAACTATAGAACAATTAATTAGGAGAGGAACATTGTGTCTTATCTAATGGGGTTTGAGAAGGAGGCGAGGAATCCATAACAAATATTTTGAGAAAGAACCCTTGACAGAGGATCAAAGGTAAACCGTAACATGAATATTTATGGTCACTGTTTTGCTTCAATGTATTATCATTATGTTTTGGTTCCCTCACGACATATGAAGGAGGCATATGCAAGTGGAATAGTTTCCATGTTCCCATACCTGGCCGACCCCAAAAGCAAGACTGACTCTGTGAGTACGAAATAAATCTGGGTCCCAATTCACTCCCTACCACTTCCCCTTAACCCTAACCCGGTGATGTTTGCAGATTTGAAGGGTGTGGATAGATGTAAGCAGTGTAGTCGTGAAGCTTTCACCTTATGGATCTGCACGCATTGATAGGGTTATAGGGCCAAGGGGAAGTGATGTAAGACATTTTTTTAATGGTTTTGCTGTTTTAAAGGCACACTAGATTATAAGCACAGCATTTTTCTAATCACTTTTCAAGTTGCAAAGCTGTCTAACTTAACACTGCTGTTGTTCACATGCTCCTCCTCGTTCACTTGCAATTGAAGATTACATCAATTAGGCTTTGTGTATGTGAAGGTGACTGAGACTTGTTTTTTATGGGATTGTCTCATGATTCAGTGTAATGGGGTTGGACTGTTTATACCAGTGTTGTGAGTTCCTGTTCTTTTTAATCTTTGGTTGAAGGTGGACCAGCTGCTGATAGAGACCCCTTCACGGACGAAGACTTGCTGAGTGAAGAAGGGCAGTGTCGAGAGGCCATCGCGCTGATGAAACAAACGTCTGATAAACTATCGTAAAAGAAGAGATGAAGCTGACCTTTGCCTACCGCCCAAAAATCGTCCATGACCCACAGAACTCCTCTGACATACTCAGTGTTTCCACGGTTCCTGGACATACCAGACATTGTATATATGAAATTAACTCTGTCAACTCCATAGAATGCACGTGTGAGAACGTATGAATGACATGATATGTTGTTTTTTCCAAAGCATGACCATGTCGCAGGGTGGCCATTGCCAGAGCTCTTACCCTTAAAATGTGACAGGACCATGTCTTAGAAATCCGGTAGCTGAGATTTTATTGTTGTCTTTGTGTCTTGTCTGTAGATTGAGCAAGATTTTGGACTGATGTTTGGTGACGCAACATCTGCAAAATTCCTGGAGAAATGGTCTATTGTCTTCAAACAGAAGGTCATCCTGCAGGACCATGGACTCACACCAACAACCGAGCTTCAGGACCTTATACACAAGTCCCCAGCTGAGGTGGAAAATGGCCTGCCATCTTATGCCTCCCTCTGGTCAAGGCCGCAACAAGCCAGAAAAGATGTAAGCAAGACATGCAGCTGAACACCTTGTGAAGCTCATAAAAGGTCAGCCTACAATTCAACACTTACCCAAGCGAAGAAGAATATCATCAACTCTTCTGCTATAATACCTCTAATTAGTTAAACCAGGGCTGCAACTTTGGATTTAGAAGTGGGGGGGGTACATATTATATATATTTTTTTATCCAGTCAGATAAACACTCCAAACAGCCTACCCGACCGCTTGGAGGTGTCGGCATGGTCCTAAAGCACTACGTTGCCTCGTTTTGTATCACACTCAAATGATACTATGGCAGTATAACACTGTAATACATATTAGAATCACTACTGTCTGGCTTGGGTGACTTAATAGAAGATGTTCTAACGATGCATCATTGTATTCTAGGCAGGGACCAGCATTCTGCAGCATCTTGATGGCATCGCCGGAAGTCAACAGTCCTATCTGCTTGCCGTGGGGACCCAGAGAATTCACGCCTACTTCATCGTCATTGACAAACATGCAGTACCTTGTAAGGTATCTGGCTCACTGTGTTCTTTTGATGAGCTTTTCAAAGCTCACTTTGTCTTTGGTACCTCATACAGTCAGGGTTTAGCAAACCATGTCAACTTTTCTACGAAACGCCAATCTACAGGTTAGCAGAGCTGAGGGACAGAATGTTGCAATAAAGAAATCTGTTTGAGACACATACATGTTTTGTTTTGTTTGCAAATGCCTTCAGGCAAATATCAACAGCCTTGTATTTATTTTTTATTTTTTATTATTTAACCTTTATTGAACTAGGCAAGTCAGTTAAGAACAAATTCTTATTTACAATGACGGCTACACCGGTCTCAGTGTCTTAGACCACTGCGCCACTTGGGAGCCCAAAACATCTGAAGTTAATCCACGGTCTTTGTCCAGGGAAATCTCTGTGTTTAAAGTGTGATCAGGTTGGCAGTTCACATGTATTTGCCACTTTTTCTGGATTTAGAAAGCATCTTAACAAGGCACATGAAGAGCGTACCGAAGCAGTTTCTGATAATGATGGTGGAGGACCCTCTAATTCTGCCGCAACAATAGCTCAAAACAAAGCTGCAGGAGTTGGTGAAACAACAGTGAACACTTTAGTCAGTTCCATGGAAGAGATTATTGATAATATCAACAGTCAAGCTAGAGTCAGTGAAGAGGTTTCTGTCTTTCCAGGAAACTGGCAACAATGATTGGGTGTTAAATAGATCAGTGTTTTGGGCAAATTTAAAATCCTTTCAGTGTATTGAATTCTGAAACCAAAAGGTTGAAATATTTTCTCAGAGAAGTGGGGAACTGTAGATTTGGTTAAATATGTTATTGGCACAAGATTTGACATGCAATGCAACAGGTGAATTAATGTACATTCCTCTCTGCTCAATATACACCTGGTTTCTCTATTTCATGCTTAAGATATAAAAACCTATGGGTTTCACTCACTACTTGATGAGATGTAACATTTTTGGAAAGTGATGGAATTAAGTATCCCTTGTACGATCACCAAATTCATCAAACTATTGTCCAAGTAACAGGTGACAACCTTAGTATTCATGGTTTATTTGGTTTTGTGGAATCTTTTAGTGCAAGACGTTTCTGTCTTGCTGAGAAAGATGACTTTCAGACAAAGTTTAGTGAAGACAGTGCCAAGATAGTATTGCGAACTAGAGATGGATGGGGAAGACTGCCAAACAACGGATAGAAATCCCACTATGCCCTATGTGATTGGTGTTAAAAAAGGTTGCATGTTAAATTAATTACAGTACTGTAATACAAGTGAGAATTTTTCAGTTGATATCATGCATGACATCTTGGAGAATATTGGGCAATATGAGGTGAAATTGCTGCTACAGAACATTTAACCTCAAAATAAATTGACATGAGAATTCTTGAGAGTTTCAATGATTTGCACTTAAATTCCATTCCGTCTTGGTGTCTACTAGGCAATCAAACACTTATTTCAGGCGACTTGGTGTCTCCAAATTATCAACATTTGCTGCTTTTGTTGCTTCAAATAGTCAACATTGTATTTTCTCCAGCGTTATCAGATGATATTAGTCTATTTGAAGCAAATGATTGCAGAACACCACAGATTGTTTAAGCATTAATTTCTGGGAGAAAGGTTGTTACCAAAGCATCATTTTATGGTGCATTATCCATGATGTTTACAGAAAATCTGGCTAATTCTCCATAGCTGGTGTACAGTATGTGCTACGAACCAAAACACAACAAAAAAAACAAAGTGAAAAGCTTCAAAAACATAACTAAAACATACAACTGGCAAACATTTATAGATTGGCTATTGGTCCAGATAAAATGGTGTCTTTGAATGTAATGGTAGGAGCTCATGAGATAGCAAACGCACTCTGGATGCCGGAGTGTAAAATGGGCCAAATTTGGTTGTTTGGTCTTTGTATTACAAAGCATTCGACATACAGATGTCATATGGTGGTGATGATTCAATTTGGTTTGTGGACCCGTACTGCTTCATGCTATTTATTTCCACGCTTGAACACAGTATCAGAACAATTGAGAAATTCCCCCAGGGAAGCACAGGGGAGTGGCTTTCAATTCATACAGACCCTATTACTTAATTTTATTTCAAATACTGTACACCGTGCAAGTAATGTTTGGGCTGTTTTTGGCATCTTGTAATACATAAATCCTGTTATGCAATATTTTGTGATTGATTTATGGTAGTAATATACTTTTTCTGTGTTTACCCTGATCAGAGTGAATATATTTAGTATTATGAGTTTATAATGACACTGGTATGAGTAAACATTACTCTCAACAATGAACTCTAGAATACCTAACAACACTGCAGAGTAAAAAAAGTTATTTTAAATGAATACTGTAGAGATCTGTAGAGAAATGCAATGTAGAGTTAAATTTCAACACTAAATTGAGCAAATACAACTATTTTTGGACTTGGACCAAATGTTATCTTTGGCAGAGTTTCATTTTCTTCAAATACGAGTTAAATTCACTCTGCCATTTTTACCTTGTAGAGTTGATTAAGCTGTTGACTATGGCCTGTGGAATGTTGTCCCACTCCTCTTCAATGGCTGTGCTAAGTTGCTGGATATTGGCCGAACTGAAACAGATCCTTGCGACATGGGGCCGTGCAATATCGTGCTGAAACATGAGGTGATGGCGGCGGATGAATGGCACGACAATGGGCCTTAGGATCTTGTCACGGTATCTCTGTGCATCCAAATTGCCATTGATAAAATGCAATTGTGTTCGTTGTCCGTAGCTTATGCCTGCCCATACCTCCACCGCCACCACGGGGCACTCTGTTCTCAATGTTGACAAACCACTCGCCTACACAACGCCATACAGGTGTTCGGTTGTGAGGGCGGTTGGACGTACTGCCAAATTCTCTAAAACGACGTTGGAGGAGGCTTACCGGGCTACCCAAGAGGAAACGGGCTATCCAAGAGGTAACGCCGGTGTTATAGAGGAAAGAGAGGGGGGATCCTGGTGAGATTAAGGTAAAGGGAAAACCGGCCACCTCTTCCCTCCATTCTATTGGCTAATGTATAGTCACTTGATAATGAGATGGATGACCTCCGATCGCGGATTTGCTACCAACGGCTATCCAACTCAATGGATTCTTCTTTTACCGGGCGGACAGGACAGTGGAATCAGGGTAATCGAGGGGGGGAGGGTTTGCCTCCTCATCAACTCCAACTGGTGTGCTAATTCCAGCTTGGTGGAAGTGTCGACCCACTGTTCACCCGTCTTGGAATACCTGATGGATTTCAGCTGTTATCGTAACTGCTGTATACATTCCAGCTCTGGACAATAAAAAAGCTGGCGCTTAACGAACTGTACAAGGTTATAAACAAGTAGGAAAACCTACACCCAGAGGCGTGTCTTTCTGGTTGCCGGCAATTTAAATTTGGCGCCACTTCCATCAACAAGTCTCCAATGTCACTAGGGGTGATAAAGTCCTAGACCACTGCTGTTCTACCCACAAACAAGCGTACAAGGCCGTCTCTCGTCCGCCATTCAGCGAATCAGATCATGACTCCGTACTCTTGCTTCCTGTTCCGTTCCTGTTCTGTTGAGAAATGGTCACCAGAATCAGAGGTTATGCTACAGGACTACTTTGCTAGCGCTGATTGTAATATGTTTTGAGACTCCATCCATAACATTGACGAGTTAACCAGCTAACCACCTCTGTCACTGTGAGGGTTCGCTGCTTGTCCAATCAAAAGCCCTGGATTAACACAAGGTTGGCTCTAAACAAAAAAACAGGGCTACCGCACACAGAGCTATCGTAAACAACCCTGATGCTACGGCTGAAGACAGGAACAAGTACAAGAAGGCCCGCTACGACCTATGACCTCCGCAGTCATCAAACGAGCAAAAGGACAATATAGGAATAAGGTGGAAAAATATTACACATGCTCCGACACCCGTCCAATGTGGCAGTGGCTACAGTCCATTACGCATTAGCTACAGTTCTTAGCTACATGTGGTGTTTTGTTTTGTTTTATGGTGTATTTGTCTATATGTTTTGTACAGTTGGGTCTGTAAAGCACTTTGGTCAACTCGTGTTGTTTTTAAATGTGCTTTAGAAATAAAAAATGATTGATTGATTGATTGATTGATTACAAAGGAAGACCCAACTGTGATCTGCCCAACGATACCTCTCTGTATTCCTGCTTGGATGTGGTAGATTAATTACTATATAAGACTACTCATGATTTGGGTCCTAAAAGTTAGTTGCACCAGTGACACCAAAGGAACATTTTAATCTGGAGTCCTGTAATAGTAATTAACACTTGTATATTAGATTAGGGTAGGTGTTGGTTCAGAGGAACACATATGACAGAAACTAACTTGCAATATAGTCAAAATCATTAGCTTGGCTTTTATTTATTTTTATTTTCACCTTTATTTAACCAGGTAGGTCAGTTGAGAACAAGTTCTCATTTGCAACTGCGACCTGGCCAAGACAAAGCAAAGCAGTGCGACAAAAACAACACAGAGTTACACAGTAAACAAACATAGTCAAAAACACAATAGAAAATCTATATACAGAGTGCAAAATGTAGTGCAAAATGCAGTAAGGTTAGGAGGTAGGACAATAAATAGACCATAGTGGTGAAATAAATTACAGATTATCATCATTAACACAGGAATGAAGGATGTGCAAATTATGATGTGCAAATAGAGATACTGGAGTGCAAGATTAGTGAAAATAAATATGGGGATGAGGTAGTAGTGTGGGCTATTTACAGAAGGGCTATATACAGGTGCAGTGATCGATAAGCAGCTTTGACAGCTGATGCTTAAAGTTAGTGAGGGAGATAGGAACCTCTAGCTTCAATGATTTTTGCAATTCGTTCCAGTTATTGGCAGCAGCGAACTGGAAGGAATGGCGGCCAAAGGAGGTGTTGGCTTTGGGGGTGACCAGTGAGATATACCTGCTGGAGCGCATGCTACGGGTGGGTGTTGCTATGGTGACCAGTGTGCTGAGATAGGGCGGGGATTTACCTAATAAAGACTTATAGATGACCTGGAGCCAGTGGGTTTGGCAACGAATATATAATGAAGGCCAGCCAACGAGAGCATACAGGTCGCAGTGATGGGTAGTATATGGGGCTTTGGTAACAAAACGGATGGCACTGTGATAGACTACATCCAATTTGCTAAGTAGAGTGTTGGAGGCTAGTTAGTAAATGACATCGCCGAAATCAAGGATTAGTAGGATAGTCAGTTTTACAAGGGCATGTTTGGCAGCATGAGTGAAGGAGGCTTTGTTGCGAAATAGGAAGCCAATTCTGGATTTAATTTTGGATTGGAGATGGTTATAACGTATACAGCTTAAGCAGACAGGCAGAGAACCAGAAGACGTACAGATTGACAGTAGAGAAGATGCTGAGGCAGACAGCACAACAGAGAGGCAAACAAAAGGGCTAGGAAAGAAGCACAGTTATAGTGGTGAGAACCGGCCACGTCTTCCCTCCATTCTACTGACCAGTCACTTAACTATAAGATCGATGACCTACCAACGTGATCATCGGAACTGCAATATTGGTCAAGATGCCCCCCCCCCCCTCCCCGATGACCTACTGATAACACCCCCCCCCCTCCCCGATGACCTACTGATGAATATTCATAGCTGGTACTTAACGAACTGTACGAGGCTATAAGCAGGCTGCTTTTCTGGTTGCCAACGATCATTAAGACATGACCAACTTCCGTCAACATGTCTCCATATAAGGCCCTCCCTCGTCCGCCATTTGGCAAATCAGATCACGACTACTTAACTCTTGTTTCCTGTTTACAAGCTGAAGCTCAAACAGGAATGACTCGCTTCGTTGGGAATCAGAGATTATGCTACAGGACTGCTTTGCTTAGCACTGATTGGAATATGTTGCGGGACTCTGACAATAACATCGACGAGCTAACCACCTCGGATCCCCGGCTTCATTAGGAAATGCATCGGCGACATCGTCCCACAGTTAAGGTTTAATGCTTGCCCAATCAAAAGCCATGGATTAACACCAACCCTGAGGCTATGGCTGAGGACAGGAACAAGTACAAGAAGTCCCGCTATGACAATAACATCGTACCGGGTGTGAGGGCCGCCACGACCCAGAAGATTAGGTGATCTCGCTCTCCGAGGTAGACATGAGTAGTCTGTAATCAGGTCAATACCCGCAAGGCTGCGGGGCCGGTGGTATTTATTAAAATGTATTTAACCTTTATTTAACTAAGCAAGTCAGTTAAGAACTCATTTTTATTTACAATGACGGCCTACACCGGCCAAACTCGGACGACGCTGGGCCAATTTTGCACCCCCCTATGGGACTCCCAATCATGGCCGATTGTGATACAGTCTGGATTCGAACCAGGTTGTCTGTAGTGACGCCTCTAGCACTAAGATGCAGTGTCTTAGACCACTGCACCACTTGGGAGCCCTGTAATTCCAGGGTGCATTCTCAGAGCATACGCAGAACAGCTGGCAGGTATATTCACTGTAATTTTAAACCTCCTTGGCCCAGTCTGTAATCCCCACATGTTTTAAGATGACCACCATCATTCCTGTTCCCAAGAACTATAAGGCTTCATGCCACAATGACTACCGCCCTGTAGCACTCACATCTGTAATCATGAAGTGCTTTGAGAGGCTGGTTATGGCGCCCATCAACTCCATCATCCCAGACAACATAGACCCATTCCAATTTGCATACCGCCCCAAGAAATCCATAGGCAACGCAATTTCAATTGCTCTCCACACTGCCCTCACCCACCTTGATAAGAGGAATACTTATGTGAGAATGCTGTTCATTGACTAAAGCTCAACACCATTGTCCCCTCCAAGCTTGTCACCAAGCTTAGGACCCTGGGACTGAACACCTCTCTCTGCAACTGCATCCTGGACTTCCTGACGGGCCGACCCCAGGTGGTGACAACATTACATCCGCCATGCTGAACCTCAACATGAGACCCCACAGGGGTGTGTGCTTAAACCCCTCCTGTACTCCGTGTTCACCCATGCCTGCATGGCCATGCATGATTGCAACACCAACAAGTTTGCTGACAACATGACGGTGGTAGGCCTGATCACCCGCGACGATGAGACAGCCTCCAGGGAGGTGGTTAGTGACCAGGCAGTGTGGGGCAACCTCTCCCTCAACGTCAGTAAGACCAAGCAAGGCTGCAATGGAGCGGGTCAAGACCATCAAGTTCCTCTGTGTCCAAATCAATAAGAACTTAAAATGGTCCCTGCGCAGTCCTGAAGAAAGCGCTACTGTGCGGCAGGTAGCCTAGCGGTTAGAATGTTGGAACAGTAAACGAAAGGTCGCTGGTTTGAATACCCGAGCCGACAAGGTGAAAAACCTGTCTGTGTCCTTGAGCAAGGCACTTAACCCAAATTTACTCCAGGGACGTAAATCCCAGTACATCACTGGGGCAGAGCTCCCTGCAATCCAGGTCCTCTTTATCAGGCCGTACGAAAGGAAGGCCCGGAAAATGGTTGAAGACTCCAACCACCGTACTGTTCTCTCTGCTTCAGGAAGGCAAGCGGTACCGGTGCATCAAGTCTAACACTAACAGGCTTTAACAGTGACATAAGACTGTTAAATAGCTAACAAAATAAGAAATAAAATGGCTACACGGACTATCTGAGTTTACCTTTGTATTTTATTTTTGCACATTCTCTATGCACACTCACAGGGCCCTATATACTATACACACATATGCACATACATGTATACTGACTCTACAAGCACCCACTCACATACGCTGCTGCTACTGTTTTTCATATATATCATATTCAGAGAGTTGTCCCGAAGCCACTCCTGCGTTGTCTTGGCTGTGTGCTTAAGGTCGTTGTCCTGTTGGAAGGTGAACCAGGTCCTGAGTGCTCTGGAGCAGGTTTTTTATCAAGGATATCTGTACTTTGTTCCATTCATTCTGGTTCCTGGTCACCTCCCCTCACCAAGGCCCTTCTCCCGATTGCTTAGGTTGGCCAGGCTGCTCTAGGAAGAGTCTTCATGGTTCCAAACTTCTTCCATTTATGACTTATGGAGGCCACAGTGTTTTCGGGGACCTTCAATGCTGAAGAAATGTTTTGGTACCCTTCCCCAGATCTGTGCCTCGACACAATCCTGTCTCAGAGCTCTACAGACAATCCTTTGACCGCATGGCTTGGTTGTTGCTCTGACATGCAGTATCAACTGTGGGACCTTATATAGACAGGTGTGTGCCTTTCCAAATCATGTCCAATCAATTGAAATTACCACAGGTGGACTCCCAAGTTGTAGAAACATCTCAAGGATGGTCATTGGAAACAGGACGCACCAGAGTCTCATAGCAAAGGGTCTGAACACTTATGTAAATAAGGTATTTGTTTTTTATTTTTAATAACAAAAACATTTAATACATTTTAGAATAAGGCTGTAACGTAATAAAATGTGGGAAAAGGGAAGGGGTCTGAATACTTTCCGAATGCACTATGTGGCTCAGTCAGTAAAGCATGGTGCTTACAACACCAAGGGTTGTAGGTCCCATTCCCGCTGGGGCCACCAATATGAAAAATGCACGCATGACTATGTCTGCTACATGGCATATTATTAAAAATGAATGTTAAAAATACTGCTCTACATAGGTGTACACCACCAACTCATACAGAACATTTAAAAAATATACTTTATTTACATGAATTGCCAGCAGATGGAATATGTTAGCAGTTTCTTTGTTTTACAGTCTCTCTCGTCCATCTCTTTGGGAGAAACTAACGTCACTAAGAGTTCATTTTTATAATATATAGCGCTTCTAATTCTCAAAACTATCCTTAGATGGACATCCCTCCACATTTTTGACGGAGAATCAGTATGTACAGTAGCCAGTTCATTAGTATGTTGTGGGCTATGAAGACAAAGGAGCTGCTGTGGGGGTTTAGAAGGCCAGTTTCTTCATCAGCAGGTAGACTCGGGAGTCCACTTCAAAGCCGTGCAAGTTGTTTGCGTCACCTTGTAGCCTCATCAGTAGACCGCCGTAAGAGACATAGGCAGAGCTGAATGGAGGGAGGAGCGATGGTGCACACGTACACTTCATTAAAAATTACAATCTTGAATGTAGTGGTGTAAACAAGGGGTCAAATATTTTTTAAAGAATTTGGCCTAAAGCAGAAACTGAAAGGAAAGTGGAAGCCTTATCAGAGCAGAACATTTTGACCAAGAACATTTTCTAAAATTAGAATAACAATTTACTGAATTAATGTGTGTTTTGAATTAACATCACTGCTGGTTTATGTCACTCACAGACGTGTAGCTGCTTCCGTAGAGGTCTCGTCACCCTCGATCTTGTATACCTTGCCATACATCACATAGTCAAATTGGTCTGCCCTGACAAGAGAAGCAAGGTTCAGACAATTTCCAGGATATCGACGTAACCACAATCAATGTAGTCTACATCCAACACTGCAGATTCAGAATAATACCTGGATGGCCGATCATCCTGTGGATTGTATTCACCATCGTCAGGAGTTCCATCTTCATACAGCGTGCTGGCAATTACCAATCTGAATTTGTCACCTAGAAAGGGAAATGCATAAAATTAAGTTGACATTTGATTTCATTGAAATAGACACACATTCACTCATACAAAAGTATGAATCACTTACCGAGGTCAACAGGATAGATTTGAATATTTACGTCCAAGATGAGGTCCATCTTGAAGGACTCACTTTCACAGTGCAGACGAGAAACTGAAGCAAAGTCAAACCACAATAAAATCAGCCTCTAATAGCCTATTAAAACAATGCAGCATATTTTTTTCACATTTGAAACTTGAAGTGTATAATGAACATCTATCCCATGGGCAATTCCACAGTATTGTATGGTTTGTTTAACATTGCCATCATTGGTTTTTGTTCAACAAAGTGAAGAATCTGAGTCTCAGTGTCATCTTACTATGGAACTGCCCCCATGCCAAACATCTCACCTCGGTCAAATTTCATTCCATCTGGGTCGATGTCTTTGACGTCAAAGATGTCCTCAAACAAAATCCCAGCCATGTCTGTTCTGGTCTTGTGTACTGGACAAAGACAAAGCCCTTCAACTTCACTTTTAAAGTGACTTTACAGGCTGGTAGATAATGTAGGATGAACCAGTATCCGAAACCTCCGATTCAAATTCTCATTCACCAGCACTGCAAGCGTTATAACCATTTACTCCATTTACGGCCGGTATGTACTTCAATGTAAATCACTCATTACTGCCACGAAAAGGTAAGAAGTCTAAAAATAATATTTAACATGCTAACAAAATAACTATTGACTCAACGCATATAAATGGTTAGCTAGCTAAGTTAGCATGTTAGTTAGCAATTTGCTTGGCAACAACCTCCTCACTTACCTCAATTAGGTTAATATTCCTCGTTTAAACGTTTTATTCGCTAGTTTACTATAGTTGTTCCAATAATCGTGATTAACGTGTGCTTAATAACCTACATCAATTAAAGTGAATTCATGACTGTGTCGATCCGGATATGGGCTCGACCTTTGACATTCGACCTCTGCAGCTATCTACTTCCGCAAAGAATCGGAAGTGTGTGACACAAGGGAGAAGGGCGTGGCTTGGTAGCCGCGTCGTCCTTCTGCTTCTATGGTATAATGGCGTTCGCAACCATTGGATGTGCATTCCGCCATCTACTGTGAGGGTGGAGAATAAGGACCCCAAAAAAGGAAATAAATATATATATCATACAAACTATCAAAAAATAAATTAACGAAATAAATCAGCTTTTCTGTAAAATAAATAAATCGAATTCTAATCAATCAATCAAATGTATTTATAAAGCCCTTTTTACATCAGCCAATGTCACAAAGTGACAGGTCCCTACACAGGCTCAGAAGACTCTTGTGAGAGCGGGACATTTCCTAGCAACAATAGTCCTTGCAGTGCTTCTACTGTTATGTCTTGGAGCATTTAAAACTTCTCGGGCTGTAGATATAATGATGTCCAGCTTCTTGGACTTCTTAGACACTTGTGCTGTACAAATAATCACTGTGGCTTTAAATGCTACAAAATACACCTGCAAAATGAGTGTATCCAGATCACTAAATACACCTGCACAATGAGTGTATCCAGATCACTAAATACACCTGCACAATGAGTGTATCCAGATCACTAAATTTACTTTAAATATTAGTATCTGGTTGCAATGCATCCACCTCCATATCTTCTTCAAAACTGTGGCCTCTTGCCACTTCGACTCTCTTCAACGCCTGCACATAGGAGATCTGCTGGACAGCCTTGATCCTTGACACCTCAACCTCTTTCATCCTAAAAGGGAACTCAAGGGAGTCTTGAGTATGATCCCCACCACAGTTGCAACATTTTCCATTCAGATATTCTTCAATACCATACTTCTCCCGTCTGCAAACATTTGACATGTGATCATATCTTTTACAATTCCCACACTGTAGTGCAGGGATCATCAACTAAATTCAGCCGCGGGCCATTTTTTCCTTAAGTGGATAAAAAAATATATATATATTTCACCTTTATTTAACCAGGTAGGCCAGTTGAGAACTAGTTGTCATTTTGGGTGAAGGACATCCACAAAATAATACATACCATATCAATGGACTGTGTCGGATATATGTACAGAATAATACGAAATGCCCTGATACCAGGTTGGTATATAATGAAGATATACACTATATATATAGTATGTGGACAGCCCTTCAAATGAGTGGATTCGGCTATTTCAGCCAGGTGGACACTTGAGGGACACTCAAAGTCAATCTTAAATTAATCATTGTTTATTGTCAGCACGCTGGAGAGGTTCCAACAAACTTGATGCACAATAGTGAACGTCTGTCAGGAGCTGTTACGGGGCAGTCCCGTTAAGTTCCCTTATACACTGGTTACAGACACGTTACATAGGCATAGTTCATAGGTCTGGTTCCTGCATGGGTCTGGCACCGTCTCCTATCTTATCTTAAAGAACATATTCTGGGTGTTCTGCCAAATAGTCTAAAAAAGGAGGTCATGACGGCCCCCACCCCTCATATCTTTAGCAGGCACAGGCAGGAAGCAAGGATTGTTTATGACACCAAAGACATCACACACGCTTCTATCTTCCTGATTGTGTCCTTCCTTAGGAGCGAGGATATTTCCAACCGGAGAGCCTCCTTCCTTAACCCATCTGCCACTGAGGTGACACAGATGCCCCTGTAGGATGGCGGTCGCATCAGAACTGGAGTTTGTATCCCCTCAGGACGGGGGCACGACTGTACTGTACTGAAAACGGTCATCACATGGGGAGGACTGTACTGTGGCCCTCGTCCCCTCCAGGCATGCTATGCGCATTCATTCACCAAAGGTAGCGCAGGCCAAACAACTATTGGGTTCTCTAACTGCTCTCCCTGCACATCATCCACATCTCTCACAATGAAACACTATAATACTTATAGTATGTAGTTTCTCTGTGAAAGTTAAGCCCACAGTATGATATTACTATGTGTCTATAGTATACACTGCGCAATCCTGTAATAGTCAGCCTTAGTCTCATACACTATCTGAAGGAGAGGGGACGTGAATGGGGTGTGAACTGCCTGATTGTGGGGGGAGGGGCAGAGCACACAAACTCACACACAATAGCTCAATCTTAGCTTATACGTTTGGGTCGGCTGTAACTCACGCCACGTTATAGTTTATTCTACTATACGTGGGGGTGTTGGCAGGATGTAAGGAGTGTGCTTAGTCCTGCAGTGGTCTGCTCTCGTTAAGCTAGCTACTGCATAGCTCGTTCACCGTGGAACACACAAGAGTCTAGGCAAGATGGCTACGCCTGGTGAGAGATGAGCGTGGTGCGCCTAGCGACACGTGACTCACTCTCCGGTGAGAGCTGCAAGCCTGCCACATACACAGACTGCAGTGATACAACCAGTCAGGATAAGACAGAATGTTACTTAAGGCAAAAACTAAAAGAGGGTGGATTGGTGGGCCTATAACGCGAACGTCTAGCACCCAAAAGGTTGCGAGTTTGAACATCATCACCGACAACTTCTGCATTTTAGCAACTTTTAAACTACTTACTACTTCTTAGCTACTTTGCCACTACTTAGCATGTTAACTAACCCTTCCTCTAACACTAACCTTAACGCTTTTAGCTAAACTTCCTCTAATCCTAACTCCTAAACTTAACTCTGACCTTAACCGTCACCCTAACCCCTAGCCGAGCAAGCGTTTGCGAGCAAGCTAACGTTAGCCACCTAGCCACCTAGCTAGAATTCATAACATATCATATGTTTTGCAAATTCATAACACATTGTACATTTAGCAAATTCATAACATATAATATGCATTGTAATTCGTAACATATCATACGAAATGGGTGAAGGACATCCACAAAATAATACATACCATATCAATGGACTGTGTCGGATATATGTACAGAATAATACGAAATGCCCTGATACCAGGTTGGTATATAATGAAGATATACACTATATATATAGTATGTGGACAGCCCTTCAAATGAGTGGATTCGGCTATTTCAGCCAGGTGGACACTTGAGGGACACTCAAAGTCAATCTTAAATTAATCATTGTTTATTGTCAGCACGCTGGAGAGGTTCCAACAAACTTGATGCACAATAGTGAACGTCTGTCAGGAGCTGTTACGGGGCAGTCCCGTTAAGTTCCCTTATACACTGGTTACAGACACGTTACATAGGCATAGTTCATAGGTCTGGTTCCTGCATGGGTCTGGCACCGTCTCCTATCTTATCTTAAAGAACATATTCTGGGTGTTCTGCCAAATAGTCTAAAAAAGGAGGTCATGACGGCCCCCACCCCTCATATCTTTAGCAGGCACAGGCAGGAAGCAAGGATTGTTTATGACACCAAAGACATCACACACGCTTCACCATCTGGCAGTCCAACGGGCGAATTTGGTTTTGGCAGATGCCAGGAGAACACTAGGAGGAGGAATAATGATCTGGGGCTATTTTTTATGGTTCGGACTAGGCCTCTTAGTTCCAGTGAAGGGAAATCCTAACGCTACAGCATACGATGAAGTTCTAGACGATTATGTGCCTCTAACTTTGTGGCAACAGTTTGAGGAAGGCCTTCCTGTTTCAGCATAGAAATGTCTCCATGCACAAAGTGAGGTCCATTCAGAAATGCTTTGTCAAGATCTGTGTAGAAGAACTTGACTGGCCTGCACAGAACCCTGACCTCAACCCCATCAAAAACCTTTGGGATGAATTAGAATGCCGACTGCAAGCCAGGCCAACCCAACATCAGTGCCCGACCTCACTAATGCTCTTGTGGCTGAATGGAAACGTCCCTGCAGCCAGGGTTGGGTAGGATACCTTCTAAATATAATCCGTTACAGTTACCAGTTACCTGTCCAAAATTGTAATCAATAACGTAACTTTTTGGATTACCCAAACTCAGTAATGTAATCTGATTACATTCAGTTACTTTTAGATTACTTTCCCCTTAAGAGTCATTAGAAGAAGACTAACATGGATGTTACTGATTGAACAACATCTATTACAGGATAAATCAATGTTAAAGTTTACATAGCTGGTCATATATGGATGTTACATGTTATTTTAGGGGTTGGTTATGTAGGCTTATTCTAACCCATCACTTTCTACTACATAATATAATATGATTAAATTGTATCTTTACATTAAAAACCAAATTCAAACCTTGATCTTCAAGAATAGGACTTGGAAATATGGAAGTATAGATAATCCCAATTGTTTTACCTGATCATGATCCCAAAACTAAGGACTTATTATCCAGCCCTACTCTGTTGTTTATGATGTTGTTGTCATGGACGACTGATTGGTCTCATTGATTCCAGTTGAAAAATAAATGCTGCACTCATGGAATGGCATGCTTTGCCAAGAGTGTCAAAGCTGTCATCAAGGCAAAGGGTGGCTACTTTGAAGAATCTAAAATATAAAATATATTTTGATTTGTTTAACATGTTTTTGGTTACTACATGATTCCTTATGTGTTATTTCATAGTTTTTATGTCTTCACTATTATTCTACAATGTAGAAAATAGTACAAATAAAGAAAAACCCTTGAATCAGTATGTGTGTCCAAACTGTTGACTGGTACTGTATATATAATTTATAAATCCAAAAACGGATGTATTAACTACAGATTGCCCCTTTAACTCTATCAAAAGTTTGAGCAATAAAAACCTTTAGTCAATAGTCTTGGATCCTCACTATGCAGCTGTTGCAAGAGCGCATTTTTCACTGGCTGTCCACTGGTTTCAAAAACAAGGATTGATAGGCATCTTAAACTTCTTGAATTCAACCATTATAGGGTTAAAATACACATTTAGATTTGTGAACAGCCATCCATCTGCCATTCCTTCCAGTTCTCTGCTGCCAATGACTGGAATGAATTGCAAAAATCTTTGAAGCTGGAGACTACCATCTCCCTCACTAACTTTAAGCATCAACTGTCAGCTGCTCATTTGCACTCCAGTATCTCTATTTGCACATCATCATCTGCACAGCTAGAATTCCAGTGTTAATGCAAAATTGTAATTATTTCGCCACTATGGCCTATTTATTGCCTTACCTTCCTAATCTTACTACATTTGCACTCTGTATATAGATTCTCTATTGTGTTATTGACTGCTCCCGTTGTCCGTGCATTAATTGTTGTTTTAGTTCGTTTTCTTTCGTCTTTTTTCTTTAGTTTTATTTTTTATTTTGCTACAGCTACAGTCGAACTATAACAGTTCAGGATTATGGATTTTATGGATTTTATCGCAGCTGAACGTCGACAGGAGTCGTCAACTGTTATTGTTTACAACCGAGCCCAGCTCCTGGATTTAGCCCACACAGCGCTGCTGCTCCCCAGGGAAAAGTTTGATATTCCGGACGAATTGAAAAGACGACGCCGTGGACGCAGGGCGGGATTGAAATGTAAGGCAAAGCGGAGGAGGTTCAAGTACAAGCCGGTTATACCGTCTATTATTATGGGCAATGTGAGGTGTCTACATAACAAGATGGATGAGTTGGCGGGACTTGTTCGTGGACAAAGGATTTATCGGGAAGCTAGCCTAATGTGTTTTACTGAGACATGGCTGAACGACATCATACCCATACAGAACGTCACTATCGACGGTTTCCAGACCATCACAGCGGACAGGGATCGCGTCTCTTCCGGTAAGAGTAAGGGTGGTGGGCTGGCTTTATTAGTTAACAACAGATGGTGTCATCCGAACCATATTACTCTTAAGGAAAAGTTTTGTAGCCCGGACATTGAACTGCTAGCCGTTAGCCTGAGACCCTACTATCTACCTAGGGAATTCACGGCGGCCATTGCTGTTATTGTTTACATCCCGCCCTCTGCTGAAGCAAACGCAGCGTGTGACGTCATCCACTCTGTTATCGCGAGGTTACAGACAGCGCATCCCAGTGCTTTCCTTGCAATTTCGGGGGATTTTAACCATGCATCTCTCTCTTCAACGCTGCCCACGTTCAAACAGTTCGTGAAGTGCCCAACCAGGAATAATAAAACTCTGGACTTGTTATATGCTAATGTGAAGGATGCATACAACTCCACTGCACTCCCTCCCCTCGGTAGATCGGATCACAACCTTGTCCACCTCACCCCACTCTACAGGCCTATGGTCCAACAGCAGCCTGCAACCACCAGGACTATTAGGAGATGGTCCCCGGAGGCGAATGAGGCCCTACAGGACTGCTTTGAAACAACAGACTGGGATGTGTTCTGTGAGGCTCATGGGGAGGACATCGATGGACTCACTGACTGCATAACAGACTATATTAATTTTTGTGTAGACAACACTGTACCCACCAGGAAGGTACGCTGTTTCCCAAACAATAAACCCTGGGTCACCAGCGACCTGAAGGCCCTGCTGAATGAGAAGAAGAGGGCCTTCAAGGAGAAGGACAAGGACAAATTGAAATGCGTCCAGAGGGAGCTGAAGTTGCGGATTGCTGAGGGGAAGAGAGTGTATAAGGAGAAGATGGAGGACAAGCTGAGGCAGAGCCAGGTGAGAGAGGTGTGGAAGGGTATGAGAAATATCACTGGCTTCAAAAAGTCAAACAGTGGGCAGACGGAGGGGACCCAGGACAGAGCCAATGAGCTGAACCAATTTTTTAACAGGTTCGATACTGGCCCTGTCCACCTCCCCTCCAGCTCCCCAGACCACACACCCTCACGGCTATCCCACCCCCACTTTGCTCACAGCACCTCTGCTGAGACAATCAGTGACCCCACCTCCGCCCCTGCCCCCCCTGGACTGATCCTCAACACCCCCCTTCCCCCCACCTCCCCACCTGGGCTGGCTTTCACCACCAACCAAGTGAAGAGAGAGCTGGAGAGACTACACCAGTGGAAATCAGTGGGCCCTGATGGCATCAGCCCAAGGGTGCTGAGGGTCTGTGCTGACCAACTGTGTGGAATACTCCAGCGTCTTTTCAACCTTAGCCTGAGCCTAGAAAGGGTCCCTGTGCTGTGGAAAACATCCTGCCTCGTCCCAGTGCCCAAGAAGGCACACCCCACTGTCCTGAATGACTTCAGACCTGTAGCGCTAACATCCCACATCATGAAGACCCTGGAAAGGTTAGTCCTCGCTCACCTCAGACCCCTGGTGTGTTCATCAATGGACCCCCTGCAGTTTGCATACCAGCGCAACATCGGGGTGGATGATGCAATCATCTACCTTCTGCAGAGGGCCTACTCTCACCTGGACAACGCAGGTTGCACTGTGAGGGTCATGTTTTTTGACTTCTCCAGTGCCTTCAATACCATTCAGCCCCTGCTACTGGGTGAGAAGATGAGGAGGATGAAAGTGGAAGGACCCTTAGTCTCCTGGGTCACGGACTACCTGACCGGTAGGCCACAATTTGTGCGACTACAGAGCTGTGTGTCAGAACGGGCAGTTAGCAACACAGGGGCCCCCCAGGGTACGGTCCTGTCCCCCTTCCTGTTCACCCTCTACACCTCAGACTTCAGATATAACTCTGAAACATGCCACCTACAGAAGTTCTCGGATGACTCTGCTATTGTAGGGTGCATCAGGGGTGGGCAGGAGGAGGAGTACAGGAGCACAATCAGTGACTTTGTGTTGTGGTGTGAGCAGAACCACCTTCAGCTCAACATCAGCAAAACTAAGGAGATGGTGGTGGACTTCAGGAGAACCAAGGCACAACTGACTGCAGTCCCTATAAAGGGGATGGATGTGGAAATGGTTGAGTCATACAAGTTCTTGGGTGTCCATATGGACAACAGACTGGAATGGGCTGGTAACACCGGGGCCCTGTACAAAAAGGGCCAGAGCCGACTCTACTTTCTGAGGAGGCTCAGGTCCTTCAACGTGTGCAGTAAACTACTGCATACCTTCTACCAGTCTGTGGTGGCCAGTGCCATCTTTTTTGCAGTGGTGTGCTGGGGAGCAAACATCAAAGCCGGTGATGCTACTCGGGTAAATAAGCTGATCAGGAAGGCTAGCTCTGTCCTGGGGATGAGCCTTGACACTCTAGAGGAGGTGGCGGAGAGACGGATCCTGGCCAAACTGCTGGCCATCATGGACAACGTCACCCACCCTCTGCACGCTATGGTTATGACGCAGAGGAGCTCTTTCAGTCACAGACTGATCCCACCACGGTGTGCCAGAGAGCGCTACAGGAGGTCCTTCCTGCCGGCGGCTATGAGACTATATAATGCCTCACCGGGGTGCCGTGCCGTCGGCAACATAGATCTGGAACTGTTGGGGTGCTAGGACCTAGTTTAATAATTATGCATCCATCCGTGAGTAACTCTGTTCCGTCAGCACTCATCCACTCAGGCCATACGTATTCATACAGGTCTGTATATACATACCCATGTACAGTTGTTATATTATATCACATGCAATATTGTAAGTAATTATTGGACCTAGGCATTCACTCAGGAATGCATATTAGTATCCTGCCAGTTGCACCTTTTCTCATTGCTTTTAGTATATCAAATGTGCAATAAGTGCAGTTGTCTGTAATTAAACCCTGCGCACTAAGGACTGTATTTTAAGGGAATTACTATTATTACCCCAATGATATCATACACACATTTAGCTATTAAAGTATCTCTTCCTGTCATTTACCTGTACAGTTTGTGTAAACATGCAAGTATTCACTTATCTGTAAATATAACTGTATACCTAACTGTACAGCTAATTTAACCATGCAAAATTTTCACCTACCTGTTCATTTACCCAGTCTGTCTATTAAGTAAACTATTATTACCCTCGCTCATATCATACGCATTAGCTACTGAAGTATTTCTCTGCCATCAACCTGTATAGTATAGTTAACCATCCAACATCCACCAATGTATAGTGTACATATTCAGCCAACCACTCATACTATGCAATGTCCTTTTATAGCTTTTTTTTGCACTCCAGATATCCTGTATTTCTATACTTTTTCATACTGCCGCTCTATGTATCATGTACCGTGTATCTGTCTTTTGTGTACTTTCGTTGTGGCATTTTGCACCTGCCCTGTGTTTTTGTTGTAGCTGCTTGATAATGAAATTTCCCCCCCGGGGGATCAATAAAGTACCTATCTATCTATCTATCTATCTATCTATCTACGTTTGTTTATTCTCATGTGTAACTCTGTGTTGTTTTTGTCTCACTGCTTTGCTTTGTCTTGGCCAGGTCACAGTTATAAATGAGAACTTGTTCTCAACTGACCTACCTGGTTAAATAAAGGTGAAATAAAATAAATAAATAAAATCCACAACAATCACAATCCATAAGGCACAAATGGCTAAATGAGAGAGCAGCAGTGTGATTCACATCAATGCTCTATGTAGATATCAATAATAAGCTTGGGCTGTAGCCTACAAAAGCATATTCCTGCTCTTTTCCCGCCATCCATCAAACACATTTGGTGTGTCATCATAGTGGTCTCTGATTGGTGGTCATCATTTGGTGTGTCATCATAGTGGTCTCTGATTGGTGGTTATCATTTGGTGTGTCATCATAGTGGTCTCTGATTGGTGGTCATCATTTGGTGTGTCATCATAGTGGTCTCTGATTGGTGGTCATCATTTGGTGTGTCATCAAAGTGGTCTCTGATTGGTGGTCATCATTTGGTGTGTCATCATAGTGGTCTCTGATTGGTGGTCATCATTTGGTGTGTCATCATAGTGGTCTCTGATTGGTGGTCATCATTTGGTGTGTCATCATAGTGGTCTCTGATTGGTGGTCAGACTCGCTCAGGTGGAACAAACTTAAACCTGCGCCTTTTTTGATTTGATTTGATTTGAATAGCATTGAGAAAACAGAGAAGTGTCAAAGATTTTTTCCGCAAACATCCTTTCTGAATTTTTAAAGTCATCTAGTTTTTCAAAAGTATCTGTAATCTGATTACAATATTTTTGCTGGTAACGTAACGGATTACAGTTAATCCCTTACATGTAATCCGTCACTCCCCAAATTTACCTGCAGCAATGTTCCAACATCTAGTGGAAAGCCTTCCCAGAAGAGTGGAGGCTGTTATAGCAGCAAAGGGGGACCAACTCCATATTAATGCCCATGATTTTGGAATGAGATGTTCGACGAGCAGGTGTCCACATACGTTTGGTCATGTAGTGTACTGACTAGATAGCCTACATGACCCAGTGCAGTAGGCCAGGTATGAGTAGGCCAGGTATGAGTAGGCCAGGTATGAGTAGGCCAGGTATGAGTAGGCCAGGTATGAGTGGGGGGATTTGGGTAACTACTACACTCTTAGAAGTAACGGTGCTATCTAGAACCTAAAAGGGTTCTTTGACTGTCCAAATAGGAGAACCCTTTGAAGAACCCTTTTTGGTTCCAGGCAGAACCTTTTTGGTTCCAGGCAGAACCTTTTTGAGTTCCATGTAGAACCCTTTACACAGAAGGTACCAAAAAGGGTTCTTCAAAGGGTTCTCCTATGGGGACAGCCGAAGAACCCTTTTTTTTCTAAGAGTGTAACAGTGCATCCCAATAATATCTACTTTCTCCTGAAGGGTGCACTCATTCCCTAATTCCTACAAATGTAAAAGCATTGGATTGGTGGAGCCATGAGCTAGTGGAGTTTCCACCATCTTTCTTATACCAGTCATTTCCTTTCAAATCAATGTAAACTTTGGGAGGAAGGAGAGATAATAGCCTCCAAGAAACCATGCTGTCATCATCAATCATCCTCTACATTCAGATAGATAGATAGACAGACAGACAGACAGACAGACAGACAGACAGACAGACAGACAGACAGACAGACAGACAGACAGACAGACAGACAGACAGACAGACAGACAGACAGACAGACAGACAGACAGACAGACAGACAGACAGACAGACAGAGACAGACAGACAGACAGACAGACAGATAGATAGATAGATAGATAGATAGATAGATAGATAGATAGGTACTTTATTGATCCCCCGGGGGGGGGGGGGGGATTTCATTGTCAAGCAGCTACAACAAAACACAGGGCAGGTGCAAAATGCCACAACGAAAGTACACAAAAGACAGATACACGGTATATGATACATAGAGCGGCAGTATGAAAAAGTATAGAAATACAAGATATCTGGAGTGCAAAAAAAATAAAAGCTATAAAAAAGACATTGCATAGTATGGGTGGTTGGCTGAATATGTACACTATACATTGGTGGATGTTGGATGGTTAACTATACTATACAGGTCGATGGCAGAGAAATACTTCAGTAGCTAAAAATGCGTATGATATGAGCGAGGGTAATAATAGTTTACTTAATAGACAGACTGGGTAACTGAACAGGTAAGTGAACATTTTGCATGGTTAAATTAGCTGTACAGTTAGGTATACAGTTATATTTACAGATAAGTGAATACTTGCATGGTTACACAAACTGTACAGGTAAATGACAGGAAGAGATACTTTAATAGCTAAATGTGTGTATGATATCATTTGGGGTAATAATAGTAATTCCCTTAAAATACAGTCCTTAGTACGCAGGGTTTAATTACAGACAACTGCACGTATAGCACATTCGATATACTAAAAGCAATGAGAAAAGGTGCAACTGGCAGGATACTAATATGCATTCCTGAGTGAATGCCTACGTCCAATAATTACTTACAATATTGCATGTGATCACGGTCAGGCTTCACATAACAACATCTGAATGGCTACGTTCCAAATGGCAGCCTATATATCCCCTACATAGTGCACTAATTCTGAAAGTATATGCCATTGTTCATGTTTCATCCCAAACTGTCATAAACAAATCTCACAGGTATTATACACTGCGAGCTCCCAGCTACAATCTAATCACAGCAACATTGACATTATCCCACCCCTGGTTGGCTACTATAGGCTTAAAAAGACAAACCTAACACATTAATCTACAGCAATATTGGCCCTGTCTGTCTGTGTGGTGCGTGCGTTTGTCTATCACTCCATGTGTAGCTAGTTGATGTGATAATCGTCTTGTGGGTTGACAGAAATCCTTTCCCCAAACCCTTCTCAATTAAATGTTAACTGTAAAGTAGGCTCGCCTGACAGAGGTATACCATGAGTGAGTATATAATTAGTATATATTATTTATTATTTATATAGGAAGTGAGCAGCAGCAGCATTACAGAGCCATGCAAGATCAGCACATTAGATGGCACATTCCTCACTTCTACAGTATATGCGCAGTTAAAGGGCCAGACACGCAATTAAAGATGAATTACACTCAGATCTATACAAATTAGATTTAACCTTTGACATGGACTCAGAACATTCCATTTCATTTCTCTATGAACAAAGAAAAGAAATCTAAAATCTGAGAACTGACAAAACAACATAATTTTGGAAAATATGTAACATCATTTGGGTTTTATAGGGCCCTCTCTAACCAACAATTTTGACAGAAAACATAGCAGGGGAGAGAAGAAGAGAAGAATGTGTCTATTTGAAAGCTACATTTTTTAAGTAGCTCTCATGCTAGGAAAGGTTAGAGACCATTGATACAGGGAATAGAGTGCCATTTGGGACGCAGAAAATGCGTCTGGTTCACTTCAACAGGAGAAATCCAGGACTGGAGGCACTTAGCATTGATTGCTGCCCCGTGGTCAATACAAATGACTATTGCTCTGCCAGAGACCAGTTAATAAGGAGGCCTAATATTACATCATGATGTATTGGTGACCCACATCACGTCAAAGAGTGGGGTCAAACAATACAAGTGTAGATTATTAACATTTGATTGGAACTATAATTTAGGGTTTTTTAAAAAGTAATCCACAAGGCCATCCTAGGAACAAATGAATGACCCAATAGCAGTGACAAAGATGCAACAATGTAGCAGCAAAGTGCCAATAATCTGCTACCAAAATGGTTATTCCATACTTTAGGAATAGTAATATTTGATTGATTTACATCTGTTAGACATTTATTTATCAGTGAAAGTACGAAGAACTATGAGAGTACCATTAATTTACAAAGAGGACCAATACAATACTAAGCACCAACAAAGTACATGCTAAAAGAGGACCAATACAATACTAAGCACCAACAAAGTACATGCTAAAAGTCTAACAAGAGTACTAACAACGGGCCATCAAAATATAAACAAAAGATCCTGGATGCTGATTGGATGAAAAATAATTTCAACCTTATACAATGTGTATGTTGCAAAAATACTTGCCGAGTGGCACAAAGGTCTAAGGCACTGCATCTCAGTGCTAGAGGTGTCACTATAGACCCTGGTTCGATTCCAGGCTGTATCACAATTTGGCTATGATTGGGAGTTCCATAGGGCGGTGCACAATTTGCCCAGCGTAATCTGGTAGGCCGTCATTGTAAATAAGATATTTGTTCTTAACTGACTTGCCTGGTTAAATAAAATAAAATAAAAAATAATTGCAATAAGTGGATGGCATTAACAAACTAGTGTAACTGGACAGCTAACCTCTGCTAGCCTGTAAGATAGCTAGCCTGTAAGATAGCTAGCCTGTAAGATAGCTAGCCTGTAAGATAGCTAGCCTGTAAGATAGCTAGCCTGTAAGATAGCTAGCAGAGCTAATTGGATAAACATAACCATCTATATAACAATAGCCAAACAGAATGTCCCTCACAAACTAGGAATGTATTTCCTACAACTTTATAATGAAAAGATGCCTCTCACTCCCAAAACACACGTTTGCTGGAGACTTGTGTCCAGAGGATTGTGTCCACTCTGAGGAGAAATCTGCACATAATTCTGTGGAGCTCCGATGGTAGAGCATTCCGCTTCCAACACCAGGGTTGTGGGTTCGATTCCCACGGGGGACCAGTATGAAAAAAAGTGTTTATGCACTAACTAACTGTAAGTCGCTCTGGATAAGAGCGTCTATTAAATGACTGAAATGTAAATGTTCTGTATACACAGTACAAGCAATCAGACATCCCGTCCACCATAAATGACTTCTTCAAGGCCTTTGAAAAAATCGACCACACCATTGGCAGTAGCCCTTTCCTGCAGTCAAATGAAATGCCTAGTGGCCTCATGTGTGGAATGATATTATTTTATAATTAATACATATCGGATGACTCTGCTATTGTAGGGTGCATCAGGGGTGGGCAGGAGGAGGAGTACAGGAGCACAATCAGTGACTTTGTGTTGTGGTGTGAGCAGAACCACCTTCAGCTCAACATCAGCAAAACTAAGGAGATGGTGGTGGACTTCAGGAGAACCAAGGCACAACTGACTGCAGTCCCTATAAAGGGGATGGATGTGGAAATGGTTGAGTCATACAAGTTCCTGGGTGTCCATATGGACAACAGGCTGGAATGGGCTGGTAACACCGGGGCCCTGTACAAAAAGGGCCAGAGCCGACTCTACTTTCTGAGGAGGCTCAGGTCCTTCAACGTGTGCAGTAAACTACTGCATACCTTCTACCAGTCTGTGGTGGCCAGTGCCATCTTTTTTGCAGTGGTGTGCTGGGGAGCAAACATCAAAGCCGGTGATGCTTCTCGGGTAAATAAGCTGATCAGGAAGGCTAGCTCTGTCCTGGGGATGAGCCTTGACACTCTAGAGGAGGTGGCCGAGAGACGGATCCTGGCCAAACTGCTGGCCATCATGGACAACGTCACCCACCCTCTGCACGCTATGGTTATGACGCAGAGGAGCTCTTTCAGTCACAGACTGATCCCACCACGGTGTGCCAGAGAGCGCTACAGGAGGTCCTTCCTGCCGGCGGCTATGAGACTATATAATGCCTCACCGGGGTGCCGTGCCGTCGGCAACATAGATCTGGAACTGTTGGGGTGCTAGGACCTAGTTTAACAATTATGCATCCATCCGTGAGTAACTCTGTTCCGTCAGCACTCATCCACTCAGGACCTATTTATTCATACAGGTCTGTATATACATACTCATGTACAGTTGTTATATTATATCACATGCAATATTGTAAGTAATTATTGGACGTAGGCATTCACTCAGGAATGCATATTAGTATCCTGCCAGTTGCACCTTTTCTCATTGCTTTTAGTATATCAAATGTGCAATAAGTGCAGTTGTCTGTAATTAAACCCTGCGCACTAAGGACTGTATTTTAAGGGAATTACTATTATTACCCCAATGATATCATACACACATCTAGCTATTAAAGTATCTCTTCCTGTCATTTACCTGTACAGTTTGTGTAAACATGCAAGTATTCACTTATCTGTAAATATAACTGTATACCTAACTGTACAGCTAATTTAACCATGCAAAATTTTCACTTACCTGTTCATTTACCCAGTCTGTCTATTAAGTAAACTATTATTACCCTCGCTCATATCATACGCATTAGCTACTGAAGTATTTCTCTGCCATCAACCTGTATAGTATAGTTAACCATCCAACATCCACCAATGTATAGTGTACATATTCAGCCAACCACTCATACTATGCAATGTCCTTTTATAGCTTTTTTTTGCACTCCAGATATCCTGTATTTCTATACTTTTTCATACTGCCGCTCTATGTATCATGTACCGTGTATCTGTCTTTTGTGTACTTTCGTTGTGGCATTTTGCACCTGCCCTGTGTTTTTTGTTGTAGCTGCTTGATAATGAAATTTCCCCCCCGGGGGATCAATAAAGTACCTATCTATCTATCTATCTATCTATAATTTTTCAAAAGCAGAAAATCCTGTGTTTCTATGTCAAACGGTTTTGTTGTATTTCAGTCTTCTGTGATGTGTATAAAGTGTAATATTGAGATGCAAACTCAAAATACATTTCAAGTCTATATCTGACATGCTAAGCCCATAACTATATGTGTGAGGTGTATACTTTGGTTTAAAAGTATATTTGTTTAAGACTCCCAAGAAACACTCTGTGTGACCCTGATTTATCCCACTGCCTAATCCAACTGGGTGTCATTCCTGCCCTCACAGCATGGCTCTGCAGTTTTGTGACTGGCTACCAAGAAAGCCTCTCAGACTGGCAGGAGCTGACAGGAGGTGTGGCTCAAGGAACTCTGAGTCCTCTCATCTACCTTGCGGTCGTTGACAGCGCAGCCCGGGATGTCGACAGTAGGTGGAAATATGTTGACAATCTAAATCTGGTCCACTCGTGTTCAACAGGAAATATCAGAACACCACAGCCGGCCATGAACAACTTCGACACGTGAGTTTATGCAAGCAGAATGTCACTGAACCCTGCCAAGTACAAGGACCTTCACAAGAAATGAACCTATCCCATACCCTCTCCCGATGGAGGGCCAGGATCTCAGTATGATATAGTGTTAAGATGTTAGGGTTAATGGTACAGAAGGACTTACAATGGGGCGAGCAGATTGCTACTATACTAACCAGGGTTGTGATGATACCAGTACCGCCAAAAAAGATCCATGGCGAAAATGAAAACATGAAACACTCGTTGGTCCTTTAAAAGAAAAGTATAACATACTAACAAAGTAACTACACACTACTACACTCTACTCAGTGTCAACTGGGTGAACAAAGCCCAAACACGACGCAAAGCATTCACAGAAGCACAGAAAAAGCACCACAGTGCAGGTCACACGTATGCACCTGTTGGCTGGTTTGCACTGCCAGTCTACTCTGTGGAGGGGTAATAAAGTCAATCAACAGTGCCAAAAGAAGGTCAGCCAGCCTGCCCTAGAATCAAACAACAAGCAGGATGTCTCCCACCCTCCCTCCCTCACTTCCTGTACATCTTCTAGGTCCTCAGGTGTCAGGTTCTGCACCACTATTGTTCCCTGTTGAATCACTCGCTGTAACACTCTCTGTATCAGCCCAGCTATTACAAAGGCTTTTGCTAGGGTTTAGGAGGTATTGTCAGTCCATTGTCTCCTGCTCAAAGTGTTAGTGCTTCCCTGGACTAAAGAAGATTTGAGAAGGTCTAAGTCATTGAAGTGATGGGGGAGCACAAAGGAGAAAGTGTGGTCAAGTGTGGTTATTGTCAGGGCAGAGGCCAGCGGTTGTAAACCAAAGCACACTCTTAGAAGGAAAGGTGCTATCTAGAACCTAAAAGGGTTCTTCGGCTGTCCCTTTGAAGAACCATTTTTAGTTCCAGGTAGAACCCTTTTGGTTCCAGGTAGAACCCTTTTGGTTCCAGGTAGAACCATTTTAGGTTTCATCTAGAACCGTTTCCACAGATGGTTCTACCTGGAACTAAAAATGGTTATTCAAAGGGTTCTCCTATGGGGACAGCCGAAGAACCCTTTTGGAACCCTTTTTTCTAAGAGTGCAGTTGTGAGTCACAGTATCTCTTGGGATTCTCTGAATTGGGTGGTGCAATAGGCCTAATATAATTGTATAGACGGCACAAGCAGACCTGGGATCAGGCTAGTATAATGCAATGAATGAGAATGGACATGGAGCAACTGTAGGATATAATGTCTGAAAGAGCTGCAGATCATAACAATGAAGACGTGTGACTGAGACAGCATCCTGCTCTATACTGTAAGTCTAATACTAAGTCAAGTGAGTTGGGTCGTGTCTAGTATCCTTACAACCATGTTGTTATTGGTTGTGCATGTGTGTGTGCGGTTTGTAGGGACTTCCAAGTGGGCAGCGAGGGCGACAGGGCGGAGGAGAGTTCCCCCTGAGTAGACAGAGGAGCAAGAACAACCTGCCCCCATCCTGCTACAGCTTCCCCCACCCACTCCGACAGCTGGTACAGAGACTCCCTGTGCCAATCCATGGGTGGGTGATATCTTCAGCATGGACGTGTGCGTGCGGACAACGGATATACCTTTAGAAAGTATTAGTAGTATCACAAACATTTAATGTATTGTTTCAGTGTTGCGTTTACTAGTATAGAAATGTGTGGTAGCTAGCTTGCCATCTAAAGTTGTTTACTTTATTTAGCGACGTCAAACACCTCTCTCCAAAAATGACACGGTGTCTCCAGTTGTGTTTACATTTGGCAATTGTGACGCACCTTCCATGCACATTTACTTTTCAGGCGTATTACACCACACCTCAGTCAATAAATGTTTCCCATTGATAAAATTTGGACAAAGAATAGTTATTTTGATCTGAGATGAAACAGGCTTTGGTTTGAAGCGAGTGACGTCCAACGTCCACAGGGCAGGGCGGTTCCTTAGATGTCTGCCGTTGAAAAAGACCAGTCATAGCTACTGCCACACACACTCACACACACCCTGTCCCCTCCATTTTGCGTTTTGACTATTCATTGATATGTCTTATGTAACTGCCCAGTGAAAATCCCATTTTTTAAAAGTTAATTCTGTTAACTCATATCCAAATAATGTTGACTCATCCTATACTCGTGTTTGTGGCCAAAGGATAAATTGGGAGAGAAAAAACACTTCAAAAACCCCACCTCAAACTTGTATCTCAAACAGACCGTTCAAAATATGCTTGCTATTTCCTCATAGAACACGAGGAGGATGAGCTGGCCAATTAGCGGTCTACTAGCATGGATATTTTTAAGCTGCTTTTTAACATACTTAATTAGCTTTTTTTTTGGGAAGGAAAAGTATTCTAAGTAATTCTAGGTCATATTTCATATACATTTGGGCAGTTATTTTAAATAGCGATGGTTGGCACAGTTACATCTTTGATGCTTTTGCAATTACATTATTTGAGGGATATAAACGAGTCAATGAACGAAAATGTATCTTAAAAAGGAAAAATACACACCACCGTTCAAAAGCTACTGTCCATTAAAATTACATCAAACTGATCAGAAATACAGTGTAGACATTGTTAATGTTGTAAATGACAGATTTTTTTATGGAATATCTTCATAGGTGTACAGAGGCCCATTATCTGCAACCATCACTCCTGTGTTCCAATGGCATGTTGTGTTAGCTAATCCAAGTTTATCATTTTAAAAGGCTAATTGATCATTAGAAACCCTTATGTAATTATGTTAGCACAGCTGAAAACTGTTGTGTTGATTAAAGAAGCAATAAAACTGGCCTTCTTTAGACTAGTTAAGTATCTGGAGCATCAGCATTTGTGGGTTCGATTACAGGCTCAAAATGGACAGAAACAAATAATTTTCTTCTGTAACTCTTCCTCTGTCCAGTGTCTGTGTTCTTTTGGCCATCTTAATCTTTTCTTTTTTTGGCCTGTCTGAGATATTTTTCTTTGCAACTCTTCCTAGAAGGCCAGCATCCCGGAGTCACCTCTTCACTGTTTACGTTGAGACTGGTGTTTTGTGGGTACTATTTAATGAAGCTGCCAGTTGAGGACTTGTGAGGCGTCTGTTTCTCAAACCAGACACTCTAATGTACTTGTCCTCTTGCTCAGTTGTGCACCGGGGCCTCCCACTCCTCTTTCTATTCTGGTTAGAGCCAGTTTGCGCTGTTCTGTGAAGGGAGTAGTACACAGCGTTGTACGAGATCTTCAGTTTCTTGGCAATTTCTCACATGGAACAGCCTTAATTTCTCAGAACAAGAATAGACTGTTTCAGAAGAAAGTTCTTTGTTTTGCAACATAATTGCAAAAGGGTTTACTAATGATGAATTAGCCTATTAAAATTATAAACTTGGATTAGCTAACACAACGTGCCATTGGAACACAGGAATGATGGTTGCTGATAATGGGCCTCTGTGTGCCTATGTAGATATTCCATAAAAAAAACAGCTGTTTCCAGCTACAATAGTCATTTACAACATTAACAATGTCTACACTGTATTTAAAATCAATTTAATGTTATGTTATGGTGCACCTGACACCTCTGCATTAAGCCGAAATGCTGGGGGGTATCGAAGTGTGCTATATGTGTGTTAATGACGCCAGGGCCGTTGGGAGTGTGTGCGGAATGGTGTGTGTGATCTCTCTCTCTCTCTCTCTCTCTCTCTCTCTCTCTCTCTCTCTCTCTCTCTCTCTCTCTCTCTCTTGCTCTCTCTCTCTCTTGCTCTCTCTCTTGCTCTCTTTTGCTCTCCTCTCCCTCTCTCTCTCTCTCTCTCTCCCTCTCTCTGCTCACACAAAGACTCAGAGTGTGGCCATTCGTCCCAGGAGTCTGAGTAGGTCGGGCTGTATGAAGGACGAAAAGCCCAGGAGGGGGAGAGGCGCGCGCACAGCAGCAGCAGTGGCATATGCACATCTAGCTCTTCTAAATCAATCTAGGGGTGCTCTGGCACCTTTTAGCTGTGTCAGGCTAAAGGAGGACGAGGGCCACATGACATAGTGTGAAATTCCTGGTTGAGAATGTTAGAGGTCTGGGAGGTTCAGCTCAGTCTTGGTTCCTGGTTGAGAGTGCCACGTCAGTACTGGAATGTTAGAGGTCTGGGAAGTTCAGCTCAGTCTTGCCTTCTCTATCAGTCTCTTTGCCCCTGCTTCTCTCAGTCTCTACTTCAGTCTCTCTCAGATGAGAGAGGAAGAGCTACGGAAAAGAGGAGGAGATGAGAATATAGAGGGAGAACAATAAGCTGTTAAAGAAAGAGAGAAGGACCAGAGGACGAGAGGAAATGTGTTAAGAGGAGAGAAAATGAGAGAATATTAAGCAGTGGAAGGGAGGGAACCACATAGAGGAGAAGATAGATGTATTGAGTCCGAGAAAGCAGGGAGCAGGAGGAGGGAGGGGGGACTACACTAGTCTATGACTCAGCACTAGCCTGGCTGTGTGTGACATGCGTTTCAATGAGCAGTCAACAATGAGGATCATTCAGTTTCCTCTCCTTTTAGTCCAAATCCCATGGGAACTTGACTCCTGCATCTCCCTGCATGTAATGAGCCTAGGAAACGGCTCTCTTCTCCCCAGGAACGCAGAGGGCCAATGAAAAAACGCCTTGAAACTCAACTTCACTTTACCCCTCTGTTTGCATGGAGGACGGTTTTATCTCTGTAGGCAGAAAGGTCAGTGGTAACGATTGCAACTGCGGCTCAAATGCGGTGTTAGATTGGACAGAGGCACCCTCTATCTCTATACAGATAAGGGGGGGCAATGCATTTCTATAGGATTTCATTTTGGCTCTCTTGTGGTTTAGTGGTTGCTACTTATGTGGGCTCCATTTTGGTTCGACTGGGGTATCCGAGCCACAGTTTCTCCCTGAGACATGGGGGTCCATTATGACTCCACTAGCAAGTCATAGGGCCACATCATGACCAGTTTGCAATTCCAAAATCCATGATGATTTATAACAGTGATGAATAATGAATTGCGTTTGTGCACTCATCTCAGGACCAGGATTGTATCACACACACAGACACACACACAGTATTAACTGAACATCCAACACCCCATGCCATTTTAAACCGATGGAATCAGAGGCTGGGATTACGAGTCAGATAGGCGACCCGGAGGCCTTTGTGAAATGAAATCTTGGTAACACTTTATTTGACACCCAGGGTCATAGTATGTCATAACAGCTGACATAACTTGTCATAACCTGTCATAATATGGTCATAACACTGTCATGACCCATATACTTACACCTGTGTGAAAAATATTGTGTTATTTTATGGCTGGTTATGACACATACACCATGGTGGTTTTAGCATGTAAATGTTGGTGGGGCAAACAACCCAAAAATGTTTTAGATGCATGCCAGCAAAACCACAACACTACACAACACTAAACAACACTACACAACACTACACAACACTACACAACACTACACAACACTACACAACACAACACTACACAACACTACACAACACTACACTACACTACACAACACTACACAACACTACACAACACTACACTACACAACACTACACAACACTACACAACACTACACAACACAACACTACACAACACTACACTACACTACACTACACAACACTACACAACACTACACAACACTACACAACACTACACTACACAACACTACACAACACTACACAACACTACACGACACTACACTACACAACACTACACAACACTACACAACACTACACTACACAACACTACACAACACTACACAACACTACACAACACTACACAACACAACACAACACTAAACAATACATTAATTGCACTATAACGGTGACAAACGGTGACCACAAACTGTTAGGGCCGACATAAAGCTGTCCCAACAGCAGAGTCCCAACAGCAGAGTCCCAACACCTTATTACTGCTACACCTGGCTATCAGCGGAGCCTTGTCTGGCAGCAAAACAGTTAATTCAGCCTCATTTACTGCCTTTTAACAAAACATAGCTGATATGGCTGACTTGCTTAAACAAATGTGGTTTCTACTGACAATTGAGATGAACAAACTATGGCATAAGGGGACGACAAGCGGATAAGAGGCAATCCGTAATTTCGATTAAGACATTAATGAACGAGCTAGTACGGACTAGTCAATATAACTATTTGTTTATCACTTTGAAATGTACAGCGACAGAATTCAGAACATTGGCCGTTCTTACAGTGTTCTCCCTGTACACCAAGTCAGAACCGTAGGATAAATAAAGGGGGCATGTAAACAGACAATGAAAGCTCTTGATGAAATATTTGATTATTACATTTCTCTAAAACAGGTTATAAGCTACATGTGCACCACCAAGTTAGAACAGTAGGCAAAATTAAGAGGTGAAAATAGACCAAATTAATAGGGTGAGGGACATTGAACTCCGTTTGGGTCTTTGCGTGTCAAAAAGATACACGTCATATAACACTATTTGACTCGTTAAATACGTTTTTAATTTGACACGTGAAATAACACAATTCTATTATAGAATGTTGTGTGTGCTGAATTTGCACGTGCAAGCCAAGCACCACCACTACTATCAGTAGCACTGTCAAAGCTGTAAAAAAAAAGTTGGTGAAAATAGACCAAATTATTAGGGTGAGGCACATGGGCTACTAACAGCTTACTACACAACATAAACGTAGTATTACTTTCTTAGCTGCAGTATACATTTCTCCCTTGCATCTTAACATTACATAATTTATGCAGCAGCATGTGTCAAGACATTTTTGGATTCACCTTGTGAGTACATTGGCTGAGCCAATGCTCCTATTTTCTGCTGGCCACCATCACAAAAAGCACTGAGCTAGGCTGAAACACCAGCATTTTGTAGCTGCCCGTTTGTATTCTGCTTTATTAACTCAATTATATATATTTTTTTTTTACAATGTTTGCAAACTGATGCAGAATAACATGCAAAACAGGCAAGCCCCCCCCCCCCTCATTTAAATAAAAAATATATACAGTATATATATTAAATATCTTGTTCAAAATACACTTTATGACACTGCCAAGAAGCATTATGACCATTCTTTTCAGAAGGCACATCTGTTCATTGAAATGCACTCCAAGTGACTACCTCATGAAGCTGGTTGAGAGAATGCCAAGAGTGTGCAAAGCTGTCATCAAGGCAAAGGGCGGCTATTTGAAATATTTGTTTAACACTTTTTTGGTTACTACATGATTCCATATGTGTTATTTAATAGTTTTGAAAATGTAGAAAATAGTAAAAATAAAGACAAACCCTTGAATGAGTAGGTGTTCTAAAACAAGTGTCAAATAACAGTATGGCTCATTTTGATGATAGACATATCACATTCAATGGACAAATGCCAACTGCCATGGGTGTCTGAAATCAAAGCCAGCCATTTAAGTAAAACATCAAAGAATGACCAATGAAGTCATTGTCCCAAAAGATTAAGCCTTTTGTACATATTCACATCCATTGTCTTTGAGCAGGTGCTGGAAATAAAAAATATGTTCATCTGATAAAGAGAGACTCAAATCATTGTCCTCATTATTTCAAAATCAAGTTATTCTTTCCCTGCGTTAACAAATAATCCCTGTAAATTGATACAGTAATACAGTGTTACAATGTGTTATTATATGACTGAGACCGAAGTCAAGCCAAGGTAAAATCCTTTGACCGTGTAATCCAACGACGGACTGCTCATAATCTTTGTTTTCCTGGTCCTGTCCTCAGCGGTGAGAATGTCCCCAGGTTTACAAGCCGGCCCAAGATTCCCTGCACGCCTGAGAGTGACGCAGCAGGCAGCACTCCTCGGAGGGGTCGCGTTGTCCGGCCACTGGCCCCCCAAATCTCCCAATCTGAGCCCCAACAGAGCAGCAGCCGGCCTGGATCAGGTGGCTCCGTCAAAGTGGGAGGGCCAGGTGCAGCAGATGGAGTGCAAACGCACACACACACACACACACACACACACACACACACACACACACACACACACACACACACACACATACACACATGTTTTGTGTATCTCACCTATCTCTCTTCATCATAATAATGTATTATTAGTTTTTATCCTTGTGTTGCTCTGTCCTTGTGGAGAATAACGATTCTCTCCAATCTACCTCTTGTTTTAGTGAGAGTGAGATAACCCACTGAGGAAGGTTGAAATCAGCATTCACTATGCCCATCTCCTTTATAAGCTTCTCATTTGGAGCTGGCTATTGTAGGCCGAGCTTTGGTTGGTCCTCTTGTGTCGGTGAATGTTTCTTGTGATTTGGCCTAGTCACAGGTGTTTGATCAATTAAGTTAAATTAGGTCCATTGTGTTTTGTGTTGTGGACCAACCTACGTCATCGCGGCACCTACGTTTTCGACTGGAAGCAGTTTTCTGCCATTTCTGCCTTATTGTCCTTATTTATTATTTTCCCCTAATTGGAGTAAACTAATGGACATATATACTTACGCTTACCGCTTATACATACAGTACTACATAGATTTCAAGGTATATTTTACATGAGTTATCGTTGTTTGTTTTTGGTCCCACCCTTCAGCTACCCTCAACCCCTCCCATCTACCCTCAACCCCTCCCATCTACCCTCGACCCCTCCCATCTACCCTCAACCCCTCCCATCTACCCTCGACCCCTCCCATCTACCCTCGACCCCTCCCATCTACCCTCAACCCCTTCCATCTACCCTCAACCCCTCCCATCTACCCTCAACCCCTCCCATTTACCCTCAACCCCTCCCATCTACCCTCAACCCCTCCCATCTACCCTCAACCCCTCCCATCTACCCTCAACCCCTCCCATCTACCCTCAACCCCTCCCATTTACCCTCAACCCCTCCCATCTACCCTCAACCCCTCCCATTTACCCTCAACCCCTCCCATCTACCCTCAACCCCTCCCATCTACCCTCAACCCCTCCCATCTACCCTCAACCCCTCCCATCTACCCTCGACCCCTCCCATTTACCCTCAACCCCTCCCATCTACCCTCAACCCCTTCCATCTACCCTCAACCCCTCCCATCTACCCTCGACCCCTCCCATCTACCCTCAACCCCTCCCATCTACCCTCAACCCCTCCCATCTACCCTCAACCCCTCCCATCTACCCTCAACCCCTCCCATCTACCCTCAACCCCTCCCATCTACCCTCGACCCCTCCCATCTACCCTCAACCCCTCCCATCTACCCTCGACCCCTCTACATACTGTAAGGACAGTACCAAAACAAGTGATCTAATGATTCTGTCTCTTAGCGGCAAAATCTGCAGAGCTGGGATGTTTGTATCCCCATACAGTGCCTTCGGAAAGTATTCAGATCCCTTTGACATTTTGTCACGTTACAGCCATATTCTGGTCCGTCAGCACTCATCCACTCAGGACCTATTTATTCATACAGGTCTGTATATACATACTCATGTACAGTTGTTATATTATATCACATGCAATATTGTAAGTAATTATTGGACGTAGGCATTCACTCAGGAATGCATATTAGTATCCTGCCAGTTGCACCTTTTCTCATTGCTTTTAGTATATCGAATGTGCAATAAGTGCAGTTGTCCGTAATTAAACCCTGCGCACTAAGGACTGTATTTTAAGGGAATTACTATTATTACCCCAAATGATATCATACACACATTTAGCTATTAAAGTATCTCTTCCTGTCATTTACCTGTACAGTTTGTGTAAACATGCAAGTATTCACTTATCTGTAAATATAACTGTATACCTAACTGTACAGCTAATTTAACTAATTTAACCATGCAAAATTTTCACTTACCTGTTAATTTACCCAGTCTGTCTATTAAGTAAACTATTATTACCCTCGCTCATATCATACGCATTTTTAGCTACTGAAGTATTTCTCTGCCATCGACCTGTATAGTATAGTTAACCATCCAACATCCACCAATGTATAGTGTACATATTCAGCCAACCACTCATACTATGCAATGTCCTTTTATAGCTTTTTTTTTTTTTTTTTTTTTTGCACTCCAGATATCTTGTATTTCTATACTTTTTCATACTGCCGCTCTATGTATCATGTACCGTGTATCTGTCTTTTGTGTACTTTTCGTTGTGGCATTTTGCACCTGCCCTGTGTTTTGTTGTAGCTGCTTGACAATGAAATTTCCCCCCCGGGGGAGCAATAAAGTACCTATCTATCTATCTATCTATCTATCTATCTATCTATCTATCTATCTATCTATCTATCTATCTATCTATCTATCTATCTATCTATCTATCTATCTATCTATCTATCTATCTATCTATCTATCTAAAATGGATTAAATAAATACAAATCCTCAAAAATCTACACACAATACCCCATAATGACATCAATACCTCATAATGACATCAAAACCCCATAATGACACAATACCCCATAATGACATCAATACCTCATAATGACATCAATACCCCATAATGACACAATACCCCATAATGACATCAATACCTCATAATGACATCAATACCCCATAATGACACGATACCCCATAATGACATCAATACCCCATAATGACATCAATACCCCATAATGACATCAATACTCCATAATGACATCAATACCTCATAATGACATCAATAACCCATAATGACACAATACCCCATAATGACACAATACCCCATAATGACATCAATACCCCATAATGACATCAATACCCCATAATGACACAATACCTCATAATGACATCAATACCCCATAATGATACAATACCCCATAATGACACAATACCCCATAATGACATCAATACTCCATAATGACATCAATACCTCATAATGACATCAATAACCCATAATGACACAATACCCCATAATGACACAATACCCCATAATGACATCAATACCCCATAATGACATCAATACCCCATAATGACACAATACCCCATAATGACATCAATACCCCATAATGACATCAATACCCCATAATGACATCAATACTCCATAATGACATCAATACCCCATAAAGACATCAATACCCCATAATGACACAATACCCCATAATGACACAATACCCCATAATGACATCAATACCCCATAATGACATCAATACCCCATAATGACACAATACCCCATAATGACATCAATACCCCATAATGACATCAATACCCCATAATGACATCAATACCCCATAATGACATCAATACCCCATAATGACATCAATACCCCATAATGATACAATACCCCATAATGACATCAATACCCCATAATGACATCAATACCCCATAATGACATCAATACCCCATAATGATACAATACCCCATAATGACACAATACCCCATAATGACATCAGTACCCCATAATGACATCAATACCCCATAATGACATCAATACCCCATAATGACACAATACCCCATAATGACACAAGATTTCAGACCCTTTGCTAAGAGACAAGAAAAAGAGCTCAAGTGCATCCTGTTTCCATTGATCATCCTTGAGATGTTTCTACAACTTGATTGGAGTCCACCTGTGGTAAATTCAATTGATTGGATATGATTTGGAAAGGCACACACCTGTCTATATAAGGTCCCACAGTTGATACTGCATGTCAGAGCAAAAACCAAGCCATGAGGCCGAAGGAACTGTTCGTAGAGCTCTGAGACAAGATTGTGTCGAGGCACAGATCTGGGGAAGGATACCAAAACATTGCTGCAGCATTGAAGGTCCCCAAGGACACAATGGCCTCCATCATTCTTAAATGGAAGACGTTTGGAACCACCAAGACTCTTCCTAGACCAAACTGAGCAATCGGGGGAGAAGGGCCTTGGTCAGGGAGGAGACCAATAACTCGATGGTCACTCTGACAGAGCTCTAGCGTTCCTCTGTGGAGATGGGAGAACTTTCCAGAAGGATAACCATCTTTGCAGCACTCTACCAGGCCTTTATGGTAGAGTGTCCAGACGGAAGCCACTCCTCAGTAAAAGGCACATGACAGCTTATTTGGAGTTTGCCAAAAGGCACCTAAAGACTCTCAGACCATGAGAAACAAGATTCTCAGGTCTAAAGAAACCAAGATTGAACTCTTTGGCCTGAATGCCAAGCGTCACGTCTGGAGGAAACCTGGTACCATCCCTACGGTGAAGCATGGTGGTGGCAGCATCATGCTGTGGGGATGTTTTTCAGCGGCAGGGTCTGGGAGACTACTCAGGATCGAGGGAAAGATGAACGGAGCGCTCAGGACTTCAGACTGGGGTGAAGGTTCACCTTCCAACAGGACAACGACCCTAAGCACACAGCCAATACAACGCAGGAGTGTCTTCGGGACAAGTCTCTGAATGTCCTTGAGTGGCCCAGCCAGAGCCCGGACTTGGTCTAACATCTCTGAAAATACGCTCCCCATCCAACCTGACAGCACTTGAGAAGATCTGCAGAGAAGAATGGGAGAAACTCCCCAAATACAGGTGTGTCAAGCTTGTAGCGTCATAGTAAGAAGACTTGAGGCTGTAATCGCTGCCAAATGTGATTCAACAAAGTACTGAGTAAAGGGTCTGAATACTTATGTAAATTGTTTTATTTAAACAAATATATATATATATTTGTATAAAGTAGCAAAACTTTCTAAAAAACTGTTTTTGTTTTTGTAATTATGGGGTATTGTGTGTAGTTTGATGAGGAAAAGAAATATTTAATCCATTTTAGAATAAGGCTGTAATGTAACAAAATGTAGAAAAAGTGAAGGGGTCTGGATACTCTCCAAATGCACTGTATATATGACATTCTATTGGTTGAAAGACTTTTGTATAATCATTTAAATTGAAAAACTCTTTGAATGCGGTGTCGTTTGGTGTATCAGTTCATAAACCATGTGCCATGGAATCGTTACATCGAAAATCTCCTCCCAACTATTTTGCAAACTGTCAATTTTTTTAGTGAAACTGGTATACTTTCTATTTATCAACATTTTCATTGGCCAAATTTGGTCTTGAATGGAGGGCCGAAGGTTCCTTACCTTCTCCACTTGCCTCCTCCACTTACTTTCTCCACTTGCCTCCTCCATTTTTGAGGTAATGCTGTAATCAGTAGGTTGTTATTTTGGGTAGAGCAGACATTTCCATATATTTTGTTAACTGCATGTGTGATATAACTCCACCAGTCCTATTAAGATGTCATTTACAAAGATTATACCATTTATTTTATATTTTTTTAGTATATTTGAGATTAACAATATTATTTCATACAATATTTGTTCTATTTTTTCTGGCGGATTAAACTGACATTTCAACCAGCTTTCTATTGATTGTTTAAAAAAATAACCCAAAGTGAGAGGTTGTAATCGGAAAGAAAATGGCCATCCTTACTGTTCTGCTAGAGAACCAGATTGGATGTAAGTATAGTGTTTGTATGACTGAAGCCTTTAGTGAGAGATCCAATGCTTAAATATTTAACAATTTCTGCCCTCCTAATTCATATTCATTATATAAATAGGCCCGTTTAATTTTGTCTGGCTTTCCAAAATATCACTTCCAAATAAACTGGAATATTTTTTGCTCATATAATTTTTTAAAACAGTCATTAGGTGTAGGCAGGGCCATAAGTAAATAAGTAAATGACCATAGGAGTTGGCAAGAGCACAAACAGATCTGGGAACAGATTAGGGAGTCTACTGTATATTTTGACTGGATAAACAGATCTGGGAACAGATTAGGGAGTCTACTGTATATTTTGACTCTGGATAAACAGATCTGGGAACAGATTAGGGAGTCTACTGTATATTTTGACTCTGGATAAAGAGATCTGGGAACAGATTAGGGAGTCTACTGTATATTTTGACTCTGGATAAACAGATCTGGGAACAGATTAGGGAGTCTACTGTATATTTTGACTGGATAAACAGATCTGGGAACAGATTAGGGAGTCTACTGTATATTTTGACTCTGGATAAACAGATCTGGGAACAGATTAGGGAGTCTACTGTATATTTTGACTGGATAAACAGATCTGGGAACAGATTAGGGAGTCTACTGTATATTTTGACTCTGGATAAACAGATCTGGGAACAGATTAGGGAGTCTACTGTATATTTTGACTCTGGATAAACAGATCTGGGAACAGATTAGGGAGTCTACTGTATATTTTGACTGGATAAACAGATCTGGGAACAGATTAGGGAGTCTACTGTATATTTTGACTCTGGATAAACAGATCTGGGAACAGATTAGGGAGTCTACTGTATATTTTGACTCTGGATAAACAGATCTGGGAACAGATTAGGGAGTCTACTGTAAATTTTGACTCTGGATAAGAAGTTGGGCTGCATGGCATCTGTTTTCCAACCTATGTTATCTGACTGCACACACACACACACAGTGCCAACTGCATTCTTATCTGTGGCAGGGAAAACAGTAGCGGTAGCGTCTGCCCCTGCTAGACCTTTAAGATGGAGGTCAGGAAACGTACAGTATGTGTGTGTGTGTGTGTGTGTGTGTGTGTGTGTGTGTGTGTGTGTGTGTGTGTGTGTGTGTGTGTGTGTGTGTGTGTGTGTGTGTGTGTGTGTGTGTGTGTGTGTGTGTGTGTGTGTGTGTGTGCCTGTGGTGTGTTTGTCATATTATTACGGAACTCATTGAGTCCTGCCTCATCTGTCAAAGAGAAGCCATTTCGAAGCATAACATGACAGCAATGTTAGCAATGTAAGCTTACGCCATTGCTGTCAGCGCTTGTTGCTGGCACAATGGGTAACGTTGAGAAAGCTTTTATCAGGCTTTATAGTAAGGGATCCTTATTAAGGATCCTATGCCGTATTGACAAAGGGCTAATGAGTCGTTCCCACACTACCTTCTCAAAGAACGGAGCTTTATTTCTTCATACCTGATAAAGCTATGACTCATCTTAAACAATGATCTGATAGCTCGATGGATAGTTAAATGGAAGGATGGACAGTCTGATGTTTGCGGTCTGGTATCTTAGTCGCATGATAACATCTTGGGTCTATGCTCTCTCTCTCTCTCTCTCTCTGGGTCTTTATTGCATTTGGAAGTGAGTACCTCCAGTCGTTACGCCCGATGCCTTACTGGAAAGGCAGTTCTGGGCCTTAATGTAATGTCACAGACACAGCAGCTAAGCCATACACCCCCATCCCCAATGTATTTACCAGTCATTATGGAGGTCTGGGAGTTGTCTCTTTTAATACGCAGTAGTATAAAGGAAGCTATGAGACGCTCAATATAGGGTGATGGACCGTATATAGGCCTAGTAGTAGTAATCAGTCTACAACGTAGTAGCTGATAAAGTACCAATACACAAACTTTATCAACACCATGGTTCATTGTAAAGCCCCTGTCTTAGTCAGCTCAGAGCTGGGGATCTCACTCGTTGTTTTCACCAAATGCAGATCTGGAATATGCTGACTATCATTTGAAGTGTCAGGGATGTGATTATCATACCCTGTTTCCGGTTTCAGTTTGATGACAACAGCCATGCGAATACGACAACAGGTTTTTAGCAAGTACATTTTGCTATATTGACACAGATATTATCGTTAGAAAAACAAGGCCATTCGCAGCCGCTGTAATATTGTAAAGAAAGGTCGTTGACGGGCGCTATGGGTTCTAAAGTGACTGCCTTGCCTGGTTCTCCAACTACTACTCAGATAGAGTTCAGTGTGTCAAATCGGAGGGCCTGTTGTCCGGACCTCTGGCAGTCTCTATGGGGGTGCCACAAGGTTCAATTCTTGGGCCAACCCTTTTCTCTATATACATCAACGATGTCGCTCTCGCTGCTGGTGACTCTGATCCATCTCTACGCAGACGACACCATTCTGTATACATCTGGCCCCTCTTTGGACACTGTATTAACTAACCTTCAAACAAGCTTCAATGCCATACAACACTCCTTCCGTGGCCTCCAACTGCTCTTAAATGCTAGTAAAACTAAATGCATGCTTTTCAATCGAACGCTGCCCGCACCCGCCCACCGGACTATCATCACTACTCTCGACGGGTCTGACTTAGAATACGTGGACACCTACAAATACCTAGGTGTCTGGTTAGACTGTAAACTCAACTTCCAGACTCACATTAACCATCTCCAATCCAAAATTAAATCTAGAATCGGCTTCCTATTTCGCAACAAAGCCTCCTTCACTCATGCTGCCAAACATAGCCTTGTAAAACTGACCATCCTACTGATCCTTGACTTTGGCGATGTCATTTACAAACTAGCCTCCAACACTCTACTCAGCAAATTGGATGTAGTCTATCACAGTGCCATCCGTTTTGTTACCAAAGCCCCATATACTACCCACCACTGCGACCTGTATGCTCTCGTTGGCTGGCCCTCACTACATATTCGTCGCCAAACCCACTGGCTCCAGGTCATCTATAAGTCTTTACTAGGTAAATCCCCGCCTTATCTCAGCTCGCTGGTCAACATAGCAACACACACCCGTAGCATGCGCTCCAGCAGGTATATTTCAGTGGTCAACCCCAAAGCCAACACCTCCTTTGGCCGCCATTCCTTCCAGTTCTCTGCTGCCAATGACTGGAACGAATTGCAAAAATCCTTGAAGCTGGAGGTTCCCATCTCCCTCACTAACTTTAAGCATCAGCTGTCAGAGCTGCTTATCGATCACTGCACCTGTATACAGCCCATCTGTAAATAGCCCACCCTACTACCTCATCCCCATATTTATTATTTTAGCTCATTTTGCACTCCAGTATCTCTATTTGCATATCATCATTTGCACATCTATCACTCCAGTGTTAATTCTAATCTGTAATTTATTTCACCACTATGGCCTATTTATTGTCCTACCTTCCTAACCTTACTGCATTTTGCACTACATTTGCACTCTGTATATAGATTCTCTATTGTGTTATTGACTGTACGTTTGTTTATCCCATGTGTAACTCTGTGTTGTTTTTTGTCGCACTGCTTTGCTTTGTCTTGGCCAGGTCACAGTTGTAAATGTGAACTTGTTCTCAACTGGCCTACCTGGTTAAATAAAGGTGAAATAAAAAAATAACCAGTTCCTATGCTTTTAGAATAACGATTCAGTTCCGGAACAGTATCGATCACTTTCTGTTCCTTGAAAAAAGGTTAATTTACAGTTTTCGGTTCTGTTCCCTGAACCAGTTCCAAACCCTGGTTCTCCATAGGAATGTTTCAAGGACAAAATTACATATATTTAAGTAATTTTTTGTTGTAGTGGGAACAGTAACAATATACTTTAAGAAAAATGTTTTTATTGTATATATATATATTTTTTTATGTTTAGCGCACATAATATAATTTAAAAGTATACATTAAGGTGTCTGTAATATAACAAATATGGCAAAAACTAATGTAGACATAAATGAATGCATTTCTATAGCTTCCAAAATATATTTTATATATTAGTGGGGGAGTGCCAAGATGGAGGCACGGTGGCTTCAACACAGCGCCTCCTATCAGTCATCTAGTGTATATATAAATCATTAATCTCACCGAGAAAGCATCTGAGCGAGCATCTGAACGAGATGCCATACATTTTTAGACTTTTCCAGAAAGTCCATTCTTTTTTATAGTGGCATAGAAGGGACAGACAAGCTGATATTCATATTATGCTAAACGTGATTAAGACTTGAACCTGTAAGAGGGATGTTTTTGGGAAGAACATTTTTGTTTTGTTTTCTGTGTATCTTGAAATCAGTTGGCAAAGTCTGGAAATACATGCTTTCTCACAAATATCAAATTTGTCAACAAAGAAATGACATGAATAATGATTTTTTACTTCCTGGTACTGATATCGCTTCACAAAAATGTAATCTTACATATCATTCAGTGTTACATTTATATCAACTCTTGCCCTTCCCTGTCATGCATTGTGTAAGTGATGCTAATCTGCTGCTGAGCGTGGGAAGTCAAATAAGTTGCTATTTCTCCCAATTAGCCTCCAGCTTCCTGTAACTCCATTCGCAGGTTGTGCTCAGCGTCACGGCAACAGAGACAATAGAGGTCGCCTGGGCGGGGGAGAGGAGGAGGGTGTAATGTGGAGGATTGTGGGTAACCCTTTCAACCATGGCTCAACTCAAATAAGCCAAAGCTTTCTTCTCACTCTCTCACTCTCTTAACCCTCTCTCTCTCTCTCTCTCTCTCTCTCTCTCTCTCTCTCTCTCTCTCTACACCCCCCCCCCCCAAAGAAATGATATGTCAATTTTACCCGACCATATCCCCACCCCTGTTGTCACTTTAGGTTACTGTGAGGGAAATATAGACACAGTACTTGCTCTCTAATTTCATCTTAAACGCCTATAGAACATTACACAACCAGCTACTGTACACAGAATGAGTTATATATCATGATATGGTACCATGTGTTACCAGCTACAATGTAGTAGCACTATTGATAACCAAAGGTTGTGTCTCAATAACGATTCCTGGTTTCCTTGCCCTTTCCCAGAACTCGTATCCAATGTCTGACGCAACTTTCTCCACCTTGTCAGCCTGTCAGCTAAAGCAGGTATATTTTATATATTTACAGTGTCCTAGTTATGTATGATTCATGTACAAAACAGTCCTTTTCACTGATAGTTTCGTTTTTTGCTTTGTTTTGATTTGTCCTTCCAAGTCCATTTGGAATGTATCCAGTGTTTTGTGTGCGTGTGTGTGTGTGTGTGTGTGTGTGTGTGTGTGTGTGTGTGTGTGTGTGTGTGTGTGTGTGTGTGTGTGTGTGTGTGTTTGTGTGTGTTTGTGTGTGTGTGTGTGTGTGTGTGTGTGTGTGTGTGTGTGTGTGTGTGTGTGTGTGTGTGTGTGTGTGTGTGTGTGTTTGTGTGTGTTTGTGTGTGTGTGTGTGTCTGCCCAAACCCCCTGCTTTCCATCTGAACTTAAATGCTTTCAAGTTAAGTGCTTAGCTAATACTTTCGCATAAGAACTACATAAGCAGCTGTCATAACAGAGCTGTCATAGCTGATATGGTGTTGATGGTTTGGTTCCAAGTGGCAACCTTTCCTTACATAGTGTACTACTTTGGACCAGAGTCCTAAGGGCCCTAGTGCACTATATAGATAATAGGTTGTCATGTGGGATGCAGCCAGTGTCTCATCAATGTCTTAAATTACCCAGATGCTCTCTCTCTCTGTCCATGTGACCATTTCCTTCTGGAGAAATGGTAAACAATAAGGCTTACAGCTTTGGTTACGTTATATAATGAATAAGAAAACCTGTTTTATGTCCCTTGAAATATGGTCTCTAATGTATTTCTTTCTACATGGATGATATAAAGAAACTGAATTACTTACTAACCTTGTTTTTAGTTTTTGCCGAAATTGAGTTATTGCAGTCGTCTGGATTTTCTCTTGACTTGTAAACTGTTTGTGGGTTACTTATCTCTTTGAAGGGAAATGTAAACTAAATTATTATTTCAGGCCAGTGTACATTAGAATGTACATAATCAACTTAGATATTAATGCTGAAAAGTATATAATTTATAATTTGATGACTATTAACAGTTAATTCAATTTCATCTTCGATATTTTATTCAAAGCAAATCAAATGTATTTATAACGCCCTTTTTACATCAGCCGATGTCACAAAGTGCTATACAGAAACCCAGCCTAAAACCCCAAACAGCAAGCAATGCAGATGTAGAAGCACGGTGGCTAGGAAAAACTCCCTAGAAAGGCAAAACCTAGGAAGAAACCTAGAGAGGAACCAGGCTCTGAGCGGTGGCCAGTCCTCTTCTGGCTGTTATGAGATTGACACATATAAAGTCAACCTCATAACATACTTGAATCCAGGTGACATTTGAACTACATTCAATCTAGTCTTGAACTAACCTTTTAATATTTGCACAGTTTCACCGATGCTTTACTGTACAATATTTCTATATTTGTGTAATAATGTATTTGGAATTTAATGAATTTACATATTTTGTACACATTAATTAAATCAACTTTGTTAAGTGTTATATGCTATCACATTTCGTCCAATATTTGTGCCTTCAGAAAGTATTCACAACCCTTCAGCTTGTACATTAGGTGACCTCCAACAAAATCCTGTACGTGTCTTCATAAAGTATTCACACGTCTTGACTTTTTCCACATTTTGTTGATTAAATTTAGATTTTCTGTCACTGGCCTACACACAATACCCATAATGTCAAAGTGGAATTATGTTTTTAGAAATATTTACAAATTAATAAAAAATGAAAAGGTGAAAAGTTTTGAGTCAATAAGTATTTAACCCCTTTGTTATGGCAAGTCTAAATACATTCAGGAGTAAAAATGTGATTAACGCCTCCTGAGTGGTGCTAGAGGTGTCACTACAGATCCTGGTTCGATCCCGGGCTGTGTTGCAGCGGAGCACACAAAAGTCTGGGTATCATGAATTTGGGCAATTTTTTATATATATATATATAAATAATAATAAAAAATGCTTAACAAGTCACATAATAAGTTACATGGACTCAGTCTGTTAGCAATAATAGTGTTTAACATTATTTTTGAATGACTACCTCACACAGGAGGTTGGTGGCACCTTCACTGAGAAGCACAGGCTTGTGGTAACGGCTGGAGTGGAATAGTATCAATTACATCAAATGCATGGATTTCCATTCACTCCATTCCAGCCATTAAAATGAGCTGTGCTCCTCTCAGCATCCTGCTGCGCTACCTCATCTCCGTACCCACACATACAATTACTTTATCTGTAAAGGATCCCTCAGTCGAGCAGGGAATTCAACCACAAAGACCAATGTCTTGCAAAGAAGGGCACCTATTGGTAAATGAGTAAAAAAAGTTCTTGGAGGGGAAGGAAACCGCTCAGGGATTTCAATGGGGGCCAATGGTGAACAGTTACAGAGTTTAATGGCTGTGATAGGAGAAAACTGAGGATGAATCAACAACATTGTAGTTACTCAACAATACTAACATAAATGACAAGAAGGAAGCCTGTACAGATAACAAATATTCCAAAACATGCTTCCTGTTTGCAACAAGGCACTAAAGTAAAACTGCCAGAAATGTGGTAAAGAAATGTACTTTATGTCCTGAATACAAAGTGTTATGTTTGGGACAAATCCAACACAACACATCACTGAGTAAAACTTTTAAGCATAGTGGTGGCTGCATAATGTTATGGGAATGCTTGTCATCGGCAAGGACTAGGGAGTTGTTAAGGATAAAACAAAATACAGTCAAGCACAGGCAAAATCCTAGAGGAAAACCTGGTTCAGTCTACTTTCCACCAGATATTGGGTGACAAATTCACCCTTCAGCAGGACAATAACGTAAAACACAAGGTCAAATATACACTGGAGTTGCTGACCAAGATGACATTAAATGTCCCTGAGTGGCCTAGTTACAGTTTTGACCTAAATCGTCTTGAAAATCTATGGCAAGACTTGAAAATGGCTGTCTAGCAATGATCAACAATCAACTTGAAAGAGCTTGAAGAATTGGAAAAATAATAATGCAAATATTGTACAACACAGATGTGAAAAGCTCTTAGAGACTTACCCAAAAAGACTGTAATCGCTGCCAAAGGAGATTCTAACATGTGTTAACTCAGAGGTGTGAATCAGAGCTGCCAACTCTCATGCTTTGGACGTGAGACACACGCACTTGAACCTCTTCTCACGCTCACATGTGTCGTGACGTGACTTAACAATAATCTGATGACTGTTATTCTTCTAATTAACTAACTATGTTTAATTGTTACCCGATTAAATGAATCATGTAACATTTAACTCATTAGGATTTGGGGCGCCATGGAAGTGGTTGTTTAGAGAGTTACCATCTCCCAAATTAAACTCTAGAAGTTATATACATCCATTACATCGATAACAGTCACTTATTAATCATTACCTCATATCATATCATCATTCTGAACGTCGTATACTCCTTGCATCTGCAAAAAAAACCCGTCTTACTGATCATTCCGTACTACACAAATTGGTTTAATTATGTATTTACTACCTAGTTAAATGATAACACAGGATACACACACACGGTATAGGTTATTGATTAGAAACGTAACATGATGGAAACAGGTCCCTAGTGGATTACACAACATGACGGCTTGTTACAAAAGAAGACAGGCTAATCAGCCGTGTCGATGATCCCCAGTGTGGTGATGAGAGCAGCGTAGTAGACGATGGTTTGAAGAGAGTAATAGGATGGTCCTTCTTAAATTCACTTTTCTACATACCGTACTTAGGACAGCTAATCAGCCGTAACAGTGATTGTCAGGGAGGCAACTTTATCGTCTCCACCTCGTGTTGATTTTCAGGGTTCAAACCTGAAAATCCTGCTCTGATATGTTCATTCTTAACCAATCAATTTATACACTCAGGTTAAAAGGGGTGTTCCGTCATGCTGACACGATCTCTGAGCTCAGTTGGGGCGTGGCTACCTGTGCAAAGTATTATCTAAAACTATTATGTCATTAGAAAACTAAAATCACATTCCTATCTTAACAAAAACACTTTCATCACTTTTCATATTATATGCTCAACGCATTGGATGGAACCTCATACCTGTAATGGCCATACAAAATAATCAACCATATGGCATTCGTTTTCCATTGACCTCCTCTGACCATTCCCCACATTCTTCTGTTAGAAATATTATGGACGTTAGAGTTTTGACGGGAAAAGTATCTGGAGACAAAGGACATTCCTTTAGCCAATACTGGAGGGTGAAGAGAGAGCCCCCTCCTGCTTAAATTTACAACAGGGTGTGTACTGTCAAACCCCCACACCAGTTCCCTCCTCTCCTCTGTGGGTTAAAAATTGCTCTGGTTGGAGTTTATTCAGTCATGACACGATTGGTCTAGTTATGTAAGGGAATCTAGGGGATTGAATGCGCCTTTTGACAGAATTACATTTGATTTAATCCACACATGCATTAGGCAGTGACAACAAAAAGGCAGCAGACAGACCTACAGTATGTTTTAGCAGGGAAGTTTAAACAATTTAAATGATTTTGTCAAAGAGATTGTGAACCCCAAAGTGTAAACTTTATTCTATAGGGGGGAAATAGATAGATAAATAATCTGGTTAGGCTGTAGCGGGAGATTTATGTCATCTTGTCTTCAGGAGATTTTATTATCTATTCACTTTATTTAGTCTGATCAGAGGAACAATTCTCATTCTTAACAATGGGCAAAAATATATGGTAATGGATTAATTAGTGAATACTACTGTTATTCCCCACACAAATTGTATTATTCCACTTCTTCCCAATTTTGCCAGTGTCATCACATATTTGAAATCTGATATGCCTACTTGTGTCTTTGAAAATTAATTTTATGAGGCCATTCACTGACAGTTATGGATATGAAATGTTCCAGTTCTCATTTTAGTGCACATGTTAGGTAGAGATGGTAAAGGGACTCACAACCCAGACATGCATCATATTTTGGTGGCTATATAGAGTAAGTTGATGGTAAGGACTAGTAGACATAAACCACCTACATATTGATATTCATTAGATTTTTCTTGAAGGTTGGCTATTTTGATAAATTCATTGTTATAACAAGAACATTTTTAAACACCCAGAACCATAGATCTGCAACCTGGTCTCAGAGCATCTCATATTATACGAGACACTCCATTTAGTATGATGTCCATCATCCATTTCATATCATATGTTACAAATTATAATTTTTGTTATATGTTACAAATTTGCAAAATGTACAACATGTTCCAAATTTGCTAAACATACAATATGTTATGAATATGCTCAATGTGTAATATGTTACAAATTCTAGCTAGGTGGCTGGCTGGTTAATGTTATCTAGGCTAGGTGTTAGGGTTAAGATTAGGGTTGAGTTTAGGAGTTAGGTTAAAGTGTTAGGTGAAGGGTTAGCTAAAAGTGTTAAGGTTAGGGTTAGGGGAAAGGTTCGATAACATGCTACATACAGCGGGGAGAACAAGTATTTGATACACTGCCGATTTTGCAGGTTTTCCCACTTACAAAGCATGTAGAAGTCTGTCATTTTTATCATAGGTACTCTTCAACTGTGAGTGACGGAATCTAAAACAATTATTCAGAAAATCACATTGTATGATTTTAAGTAATTAATTTGCATTTTATTGCATGATATAAGTATTTGATACATCAGAAAAGCAGAACTTAATATTCGGTACAGAAACCTTTGTTTGCAATTACAGAGATCATACGTTTCCTGTAGTTCTTGACCAGGTTGGCCCACTCCTCCATCCAGATCCTTCAGGTTTCGGGGCTGTCGCTGGGCAATACGGACTTTCAGCTGCCTCCAAACATTTTCTATTGGGTTCAGGTCTGGAGACTGGCTAGGCCACTCCAGGACCTTGAGATGCTTCTTACGGAGCCACTCCTTAGTTGCCCTGGCTGTGTGTTTCGGGTCGTTGTCATGCTGGAAGACCCAGCCACGACCCATCTTCAATGCACTTACTGAGGGAAGGAGGTTGTTGGCCAAGATCTCGCGATACATGGCCCCATTCATCCTCCCCTCAATACGGTGCAGTCGTCCTGTCCCCTTTGCAGAAAAGCATCCCCAAAGAATGATGTTTCCACCTCCATGCTTCACGGTTAGGTTGGTGTTCTTGGGGTTGTACTCATCCTTCTTCTTCCTCCAAACACGGCGAGTGGAGTTTAGACCAAAAAGCTATATTTTTGTCTCATCAGACCACATGACCTTCTCCCATTCCTCCTCTGGATCATCCAGATGGTCATTGGCAAACTTCAGACGGGCCTGGACATGCGCTGGCTTGAGCAGGGGGACCTTGCGTGCGCAGGCAGGATTTTAATCCATGACGGCGCAGTGTGTTACTAATGGTTTTCTTTGAGACTGTGGTCCCAGCTCTCTTCAGGTCATTGACCAGGTCCTGCCGTGTAGTTCTGGGCTGATCCCTCACCTTCCTCATGATCATTGATGCCCCACGAGGTGAGATCATGCATGGTGCCCCAGACTGAGGGAGATTGACCGTCATCTTGAACTTCTTCCATTTTCTAATAATTGCTCCAACAGTTGTTGCCTTCTCACCAAGCTGCTTGCCTATTGTCCTGTAGCCCATCCCAGCCTTGTGCAGGTCTACAATTTTATCCCTGATGTCCTTACACAGCTGTTTGATTGAGTGTGTGGAGTCCGTTTGATTGAGTGTGTGGACAGGTGTCTTTTATACAGGTAACGAGTTCAAACAGGTGCAGTTAATACAGGTAATGAGTGGAGAACAGGAGGGCTTCTTAAAGAAAAACTAACAGGTCTGTGAGAGCCGGAATTCTTACTGGTTGGTAGGTGATCAAATACTTATGTCATGCAATAAAATGCAAATTAATTATTTAAAAATCATACAATGTGATTTTCTGGATTTTTGTTTTAGATTCCGTCTCTCACAGTTGAAGTGTACCTATGATAAAAATTACAGACCTCTACATGCTTTGTAAGTAGGAAAACCTGCAAAATCGGCAGTGTATCAAATACTTGTTCTCCCCACTGTAATTGCAAAGTAGCTAATTAGCTAAAATGCAAAAGTTGTCCATGATGAAATTAGATTTGAACTCGGAACCTTTGGGTAACCATACCAAACAAAACATATCATACTACTTTTAGTGTGCCAGATTTACATGTATTATGTTACGTGTAATCTATGAGACCAGGCTGAGATGAGGGGTAGCCAACCCTCCTGGAGAGCAAGCAGGATTTTCTTCTAGCCCTATTTTAAAGAGATAGTTCCCCAAATTATAAAATGCAAAATGTTTGTGTCCTTTCCTGGAAAGCAGTCTATGGACAAGGATACTGCAATCAAGGATTTGGTTACCTACTGCCATCAACCATTAATATTAGACTTTCCACTTAAGAACAGGGATCAATCCCTGCTTCCAACCTTCCCACTGTTTCTCCCATTCATCTGTCTCCCTATTTAATTACTGTCTGAATAAAGTGTCAAACCACCTAAAAAATATTAGCGTACTTACAGTTTTTTTGGATTGCTTACACACTAAAATTAAAAGTATTACACTATTAGCAAAACCTTACACTCAAGAAGCAAAACATCAGCCCACATTTGCACAACTATAAGCACATTGTCAACCTCACACTTGTTGCAAAACTATACACACAGTGATTTGCAAAACACTAAACACACTTAACATACATTACACACAAAAATCTATCATGAAGTCACTTCCTTGCAATACCAAAGCACTGACTGTCAAATTACCACACCGTCCAACCAATTGGTTCAACACAGTCATCAGGTGTGCAAACACTTGTTTGCTTAATTGTAGACACACCAATCAGGTGTATAAGCACTATAAAAAGCAGCAGGTGAGTTCATCGGTCTTCAAGCACAATGGAAAGAGTCAGAGAAAGAGTAAGACAAGGAGGAGGACGAGGAGGTAGACGAGGAGGAGGAGGAGGAGGAGGAGGAGGAGGAGGAGGAGGAGGAGGAATCAACAGAGGAAGAGGAAGAGATGGAGGCCATGCTGAAGGTAGAGGTAGAGGTAGAGGTAGAGGAAGAGGAAGAGGAAGAGGAAGAGGAAGACAAGAAGGTGCTCAAAGAGGACCGAATCTGACAAATGAGATCCGCGCAACACTGGTTGACCACGTTGTCAACCACGGCCTGACACTGAGAGAGGCTGGACTGCGAGTACAGCCAAATCTAAGCCGATACACAGTGGCAAGTGTGATAAGAACATTTCGACTGGAAAATAGGTATTGTAGAAATATCATCATATCAAAAACATCTGCACGGTTTCAGTAACTGCTTACATTACTGTATTCTATGCACTATCAGCACTTCTGTTACCTTTTCCTGTGAAATTACTGTACTATTGTATACTGTTTCTTTTTCTACATAGGATTGAGGGTCAGGAACGACAAGGGGGAAGGCCTCCTATGTTCACAGAACAGCAAGAGAGGGAGATAGTAAACATGGTTTTGGCCAACAATGCTATAACACTCAATCAGCTCCAAGCTAACATTGTCAATAACCACGCCAGTTTCAACGATATCCATCAGGTCTCAACATCAACACTGGCACGCATCCTAAAAAAAAAACATATTCAAATGAAGCAAATTTATCGAGTGCCTTTTGAGCGCAATTCCGAAAGGGTGAAACGACTGCGGCATGATTATGCAGAGGTATGTATTCACTTTAGCAGTGTGATCTTGCATACTGTCTCATAATCTTTTACTATACTGTAATATGTATACTAGAACTACACTGAACTAAACAATTTTGCCTGACACTGTTCTTCAGGGAGTTTTACGAATGGATGGAGAGGAGATCCAGCATGAGTTCATTTACGTAGATGAGGCTGGGTTCAACCTGACGAGAACACGAAGGAGGGGAAGAAACATCATTGGACACAGGGCTATAGTCAATGTCCCAGGGCAACGTGGGGGTAATATAACACTCTGTGCAGCCATTACACAAAATGGGGTTCTCCACCGCCATGCCCATATGGGCCCTTACAACACAGCACTCATACTTACATTCCTGGACCAATTGCACAACATAACAGCAGCAAATCAAATCGATCACATGCAATACATTGTTGTCTGGGACAATGTGTCTTTCCACCGCTCTGCTCTGGTTCAGAACTGGTTTCAGCAACATCCACATTTCACTGTCCTATATCTTCCGCCATACTCTCCATTCCTCAACCCTATAGAAGAGTTTTTCTCGGCATGGCGGTGGAAGGTATATGATCTCCGTCTCCAGGCTGAGGTACCCCTCATCCAAGCCATGGAGGAGGCCTGTGACCAGATGGAGGTAGCAGCAATGCAAGGATGGATTCGTCATTCAAGACGTTTCTTTCCAAGGTGTCTTGCTAATGACAACATTGCCTGCGATGTTGATGAAATTCTCTGGCCAGATCCAGCTAGGCGAAGAGACAATGTCTAGGGTTTTTTTTACAGAAAACTTACTGTAACAAAATGTCACTTTACGTATTGTACTGTATTATGAATGTCCATGTCAATATTTTGGGCGTGTTGAGAAATAAATGAGTTTCTTCAGTCTGCAACATTGGTCTTGTGTAGTGTTTGGTGGATTTACATTATATTTGTACTTTGTTGATGGTAGCCTACTCTAATCATAGGAAAGTAGAAGTGCTAAAAGTGTTTTAGATTTATCACAGCAGAGTGTAACTCATGCAAACAGAGTATAGTAATGTGAAACCTGTGTGTTTCATATGGTAACAAAGTGTGGTTTTTAAACAGAAGTGTATAGTTTTTACAAGAGTGTTTAATTATGCAAAGGATCTGTAGTGTTTTGCTAACTGGGTGTGTGGTTGTGCTAATTGTGTGTAGTGTTTTGAAAACACGGGCCCTGTTTTGAAAATCGTGTTTAAGCAATCCAAAAAAACTGTAAAATGTCATCCCCTCAAAGTAACAAAGTTGTTGAAAAGATTTACCACAAAGATTGCCATTTTTCCATTCACTATAAAGGTGGGTCCTGTTTTCTGCTAACAATGCCTGCAGTACCGCAGTCGGCTTTGGACCTCCGTGGCTTCAATGAGAGGGGGAAGTCGTTCTCCACTGCCTGAAGATCACTGACATCACGATTTTTCCCAGTCTGAGCTTGTTTTGTTTTCGAATTCCCAGTTGTTTGAACGTACCAAAAGTAAGACGTTTTGATCGTGGCATAAAGCCTCACTGCATACATTTTACTAAACAGTACCTGCTAACAGGGTCGATAATGCAGGGGCTTTTTCATGTTATTTAACTTTTATTTAACTAGGCAAGTCAGTTGTATTACAAAGTGTTGTATTAGTACATATTCTCTGGTCTGCTGCCTGACTAATCTGTCTGTAGAACCAATAGAAAACTACTCACAATTTGTAGCTAACAGCAGCACTGTTTTTCAAAGTAGCTAATTTTCAGGCTATAAAAAAACAAATCACAGGGGCCCATGATTTCTTAATCCGCCCCTGCGAACTAACTAATACGCAGCGCAATTAGTACACAGTATTGAGTTTAAGTAAGTGACGTTTAAAGTTTTATTAGCCGCATGGAATACACCGTCCAATTAATTGCTTACTTGCAGGTTCCTTCTCGGCAATTTATATAAGATTAGAATATGAACATAAAGTAAATGTCTCAGTAGAATAGAATAAATATTTTACAATCAGTATAAAACAATTTATAGTCTAATATTTACACGTGTTTTGGGGAAATTGGGGGTGCAAGTGTTTAAATTGTGCATTATTTATAAGAATAAGAGTCTGGTAGCAGCAGTTATGATCTGTGTGTACCAAGAATGTGTGTGTGTGTGTGTGTGTGTGTGTGTGTGTGTGTGTGTGTGTGTGTGTGTGTGTGTGTGTGTGTGTGTGTGTGTGTGTGTGTGTGTGTGTGTGTGTGTGTGTTTGTGTATCACCTACTCTTCCCAGATGCCGATGTTCGATCCATACAGATAATTGAAAAGCTGTCTGGTTGAATAGCAGAGTCGACTGTATTGTCTGCAAGCCATGTCTCTGTTAAAACAAAGACACAGTGTTCCCTGATGTCCCTCTGCGATTGAGACCTGCTCTGAGTTCACAAAATGTATTTTCCAGCGATTGGATAGGAGGCTGTGTATCCTGTCTTTTCAGCCAAGTTTGGAGTCTCCCTTTCCTTCCTCATCTTAGTCGCTGGCATTGCCTTCTGCCATCTTGGTCAGCAGCAACAGGTAAGCCTCCAGTGCGGGGAACAAAGCAGCGAATGTAGTATTCCAGATCTAGTGCCTTCGGAAAGTATTCAGAACCTTTGACCTTTCCCAGCTATATTCAGGTCTCTCCAGAGATCTTTGATCGTGTTCAAGTCCGGGCTCTGGCTGGGCAACTCAAGGACATTCAGAGACTTGTCCCGAAACCACTCCTGCGTTGTCTTGGCTGTGTGCTTAGGGTCATTGTCCTGTTGGAAGGTGAACCTTCGCCCCAGTCCAAGGTTTTCATCAAGGATATCTCTGTACTTTGCTCCGTTCATCTTTCCCTCGATCCTGACTAGTCTCCCAGTCCCTGCCCCTGAAAAACATCCCCACAGCATGATGCTGCCACCACCATGCTTCACCGTAGGGATGGTGCCAGGTTTTCTCCAGATGTGACGCTTGGCATTCAGGCCAAAGAGTTTAATCTTGGTTTCATCAGGCCAGAGAATCTCATTGTTGTCGTGATCAGGCCTACCACTGTTGTGTCGTCAGCAAACTTAATGATGGTGTTGGAGTCATGGTTGGCCACGCAGTCGTAGGTGAACAAGGAGTATCGTCGTGGCAGATGTGATGTTGGCTACCCTTACCGATACAACGGTGGTTGGCCTGATCACCGACAACGATGAGACAGCCTATAGGGAGGAGATCAGAGACCTGGCAGTTTGGTGCCATGATATCAACCTCTCCTTCAACGTGAGCAAGACAAAGGAGATGATCGTGCACTACAGGATAAGGAGGACCGAGCACGCCCCATTCACATCAACATGGCTGTAGTGCAGCGGGTCAAAAGTCACCACAAATGATCATGGTCCAACAGGCAAGACAGATTTCAGACACAGCCGGGGAGTTAAAGGAATATCCACAGATGTGGGAGGGGCATCATTGTCATATATCCCAGCGTGCTCTGTTGCAGGTTGATTTTTAGAATTGTTTGCTTCAACACTACCGTTCAAAAGTTTGGGGTCACTTTTTGGCCACCCCCCCGGTGCCACCCCAAAATGTAATTAGCTACTGGCAGTTTGATACTGACTAACATCTCATTTCACCTCTTGTTGAAAGAAGCATTTATTTTGACGTTAGGCGGCACCATTTTTAAATCGAGGATGAGGAAGAGAGAATAATAACGTTGGTTGATGAAGAAGAGAGAATATTTCCACAGCTCCACAAGCTTTTTTCGCGATTGGTGAAAGCATCATATTTTAGGTTTTAAGGTTTAGCATCGGGTTCAGGTTTCCTGAACAACTTTTATGAAAGTTGAGTCGCTGTGTAAATTAAAATTAGACCTTAGGCTCCATTAACAGACCGTTAATCAGATAAGAGAGATTGGTTCCCAATTTTTCTTAACATGATGTTTCCATCTGTGCCAGTAATACACGCATATACAGTGCAGTGTTGTAAGTTACAGTAAATCAATGTTTAGCTAATGGGGGGTAACTAGTAGGCTACAGCTAACTAATGTGGGGTAACTAGTAGGCTACAGCTTTCAGTGTTCAGCAAGTTAACATTTAGCTATTTGAAATCCTCAGTTAGATTTTCGTACTTGAACTCAAAACGAACAATTGTTATTATCAATCTGTTAACGTTACTCAAAAGATTACCACAATTTGTAAGAAATTATAGCTAGCTAAGTTACTTACTAGAGAGTAGGGCTAGCCATGAACTAACTAGTAACTTAGGCTGGTAATTGATTTTAAGGTACAGTTATGATAATGGGGATTTGTAATTCAGATTGAGATTGGACTAAAATGTGGGTAATTGGATGATTAGATGTAACCATAGACTGTCTTATTTTTTGCATAGGGTCAATTAAACATGAAAAGAGAGGGAGAGATATCAGACTTATTTTTAAAGAAGCACAAAGAGGCAGATCAGGTGCAAACAGACCCCAGCCCTTGCATCACCACCAGACCCAAGAGCAGCTCCCTACCTGAGGCTAGTCAGAGTCAGTGTGGTCAGACTTCACAAGGACCCAGTCTACCACCACCAGGTCAGAGCATCTACCAGACAGTCAGTCACAAGGACCCAGTCTACCACCACCAGGTCAGAGCATCTACCAGGCAGTCAGTCACAAGGACCCAGTCTACCACCACCAAGTCAGAGCATCAAGCAGGCGGTCAGTCACAAGGACCCAGTCTACCACCACCAGGTCAGTCACAAGGACCCAGTCTACCACCACCAGGTCAGTCACAAGGACCCAGTCTACCACCACGAGGTCAGTCACAAGGACCCAGTCTACCACCACCAGGTCAGTCACAAGGACCCAGTCTACCACCACCAGGTCAGTCACAAGGATCCAGTCTACCACCACCACCAGGTCAGTCACAAGGATCCAGTCTACCACCACCAGGTCAGTCACAAGGATCCAGTCTACCACCACCAGGTCAGTCACAAGGATCCAGTCTACCACCACCAGGTCAGTCACAAGGATCCAGTCTACCACCACCAGGTCAGTCACAAGGATCCAGTCTACCACCACCAGGTCAGTCACAAGGATCCAGTCTACCACCACCATGTCAGTCACAAGGATCCAGTCTACCACCACCAGGTCAGTCTCAAGGATCCAGTCTACCACCACCAGGTCAGTCTCAAGGATCCAGTCTACCACCACCAGGTCAGTCACAAGGATCCAGTCTACCACCACCAGGTCAGTCACAAGGATCCAGTCTACCACCACCAGGTCAGTCACAAGGATCCAGTCTACCACCAACTGGTCAGTCACAAGGATCCAGTCTACCACCACCAGGTCAGTCACAAGGATCCAGTCTACCACCACCAGGTCAGTCACAAGGATCCAGTCTACCACCACCAGGTCAGTCACAAGGATCCAGTCTACCACCACCAGGTCAGTCACAAGGATCCAGTCTACCACCACCAGGTCAGTCTCAAGGATCCAGTCTACCACCAACTGGTCAGTCACAAGGATCCAGTCTACCACCACCAGGTCAGTCACAAGGATCCAGTCTACCACCACCAGGTCAGTCACAAGGATCCAGTCTACCACCACCAGGTCAGTCACAAGGATCCAGTCTACCACCAACTGGTCAGTCACAAGGATCCAGTCTACCACCACCAGGTCAGTCACAAGGATCCAGTCTACCACCACCAGGTCAGTCACAAGGATCCAGTCTACCACCACCAGGTCAGTCTCAAGGATCCAGTCTACCACCAACTGGTCAGTCACAAGGATCCAGTCTACCACCACCATGTCAGTCACAAGGATCCAGTCTACCACCACCAGGTCAGTCTCAAGGATCCAGTCTACCACCAACTGGTCAGTCACAAGGATCCAGTCTACCACCACCAGGTCAGTCACAAGGATCCAGTCTACCACCACCAGGTCAGTCACAAGGATCCAGTCTACCACCACCAGGTCAGTCACAAGGATCCAGTCTACCACCACCAGGTCAGTCACAAGGATCCAGTCTACCACCAACTGGTCAGTCACAAGGATCCAGTCTACCACCACCAGGTCAGTCACAAGGATCCAGTCTACCACCACCAGGTCAGTCACAAGGACCCAGTCTACCACCACCAGGTCAGTCACAAGGACCCAGTCTACCACCACCAGGTCAGTCACAAGGACCCAGTCTACCACCACGAGGTCAGTCACAAGGACCCAGTCTACCACCACCAGGTCAGTCACAAGGACCCAGTCTACCACCACCAGGTCAGTCACAAGGATCCAGTCTACCACCACCAGGTCAGTCACAAGGATCCAGTCTACCACCAACTGGTCAGTCACAAGGATCCAGTCTACCACCACCAGGTCAGTCACAGGAAGATTGGAAAGAAGTGCTATGGACATACTAATCTAAGTTTGAGGTGTTCGGATCACAAAGAACATTCATGAGACGCAGACCAAATGAAAAGATGCTGGAGGAGTGCTTGATGCCATCTGTCAAGCATGGTGGAGGCAACGTGATGGTCTGTGGGTGCTTTGGTGGTGGTAAAGTGGGAGATTTGTACAGGGTAAAAGGTATCTTGCAGAAGGAAGGCTATCACTCCATTTTGCAACGCCATGCCATACCCTGTGGACGGAGCTTAATTGGAGCCAATTTCCTCCTACAACAGGACAATGACCCAAAGCACAGCTCCAAACTATGCAAGAACTATTTAGGGAAGAAGCAGTCAGCTGTTATTCTGTCTATAATGGAGTGGCCAGCACAGTCACCAGATCTCAACCCTATTGAGCTGTTGTGGGAGCAGCTTGACCGTATGGTACGTAAGAAGTGCCCATCAAGCCAATCCAACTTGTGGGAGGTGCTTCAGGAAGCATGGGGTGAAATCTCTTCAGATTACCTCAACAAATTGACAACTAGAATGCCAAAGGTCAGCAAGGCTGTAATTGCTGCAAATGGAGGATTCTTTGACGAAAGCAAAGTTTGAAGGACACAATTATTATTTCAATTCCTACTCATTTTGCAACTCATTTCATGTATGTTTTTATGGAAAACAAGGACATTTCTAAGTGACCCCAAACTTTTGAACAGTGGTGTATATTGATTGTTTTTTACCTGATGCTACACAATGATATGTAACATACTGTAATGTCCCGAGTGTAATGTCCCGAGCTGGGACAAATAAGGCGAATCAGAAACAACGTTAGGGCAAACACAGGTTTAATCACCTAAACTAGACTGTTGTTATGGCCACAGCCCACGCCACTAAACATGGATGGTCACGGTACAAAGGATTCACAGCTTTGCACTCAGGTGCACGACAAGAACAAAAAGAGACCACTGAAACCACTAGACCCTATTTATCCCCTTAAACCACTGCGAGATTACCCACAGAACGGAAGAACAACTATAACACACACACAAAAGTAACACATAACCCCAAACAAATAGAACCCCATATCAGGTTGTTACATAGCCCCCCCTTTTCTAAACCCTAGCCCCTAGGGTTTCACAAAATCCTTAAAACGACCCGGGGGTCGTGTCTGTCTCTGGGGCCTTCCTGTAACCCTCCCTGATAAAACCCCAGAGCCCTCGTCTGCCCCAGTGTCACTACCAGTGTCCTCGGAGAGGGCAGCCCCATCCCCGGAGGCCTCCTCCACAGGCTCAGGTTGTGGTAGAGTCTCTGTGTTGGACTGTCCCTGTTGGCCTCCACCAGTGACCTCCCCTTCGTTTCCCCCAGTTTTCCCCCCTCTGTAGGGCGCCAATCGATCCCGGTGTACTACTACCTTCCTGTTCCGTGGGGGGACCTCCACGCGGTATGTTACCTCCCCCACCCTCTCTAGCACCGGACAGGGCCCCACCCAGGCACTGTACAGCTTCGGACACCGCCCTTTCTTGCGTGTGGGGTTGTGCAGCCAAACACATTCTCCTGCTTCAAAGTGCCTTCCCCGCGTGCGCGTGTCATAATGGCACTTCTGGCTTAGCCCCGCGTTCTCGAGATGCTCCCTCGCGAAAGTGTGAGCCACTTCCAGCCGGTCCTGCAGGCGACGCACATAGTCTGGGCCAGGCAAAACCATGCCAACGTTATCGGGGGGCCGGCCAAACACCAGCTCAGCTGGAGTACGCATTTCCCTGTCAGGATTTGTGATAGGAACCCAAACGCAGACCGAGCAACGTAAGTATATAATGATATTTATTGAAGAGTGATGATGAGGAGATGGTTGAATAGGGAGTTGGTTAGGTAGGCTGGTGATTGAGAATCCAGGTAGGTGGCAGATAAGTGGTCCGTGTGGCGTGCTAGTTCGAATCCATCTCCCAGGTGAGTGGAGGAAACGGTGAGTAGAGTGCAGCGTGATGGTGGATATCTCCAGGCAGGATTCTATGTGACTTAACGATCCGGCGGGGACTGGATGTCAGGTCGTCTCTTAAATAGTGATGACCGTAGATCTGGAACAGGTGCGTAATGATCAGGAAGACCTGACGGGCTCAGGATGTAAGCAGCCCCGCCCACTCATTTGTAACCAGGCAACTGACCCCGGTACAAAGAGACGGACAATAACCAACAAGACAGACAAAAACAGACTCAGGGAATAGGGGTCGTGACAGTACCCTCCCCCCGACGGCCGCCTCCTGGCGGACCACCTGGAGCCCCAGGCTGACGGCGGTAGAACTCACGAATCAGGCTCGCATCCAGGATCTGGCGTTGGGGAATCCAGCACCTCTCCTCAGGACCATAACCCTCCCAGTCCACCAGGTACTGGAACCCCCGACCCCGGCGTCGAGAGTCCAAAATTCGTCGCACCGTGTAGGCGGGGCTACCATCAATGATGCGGGGAGGGGGAGGTCGAGGTGGAGGAGGTAGAAGAGGGCTGAGGCGAACAGGTTTAATACAGGACACGTGGAAGGCAGGATGAACTCTGAGGGTACGAGGAAGTTTTAATCGGACCACCGCAGGGTTGATTACTTTCTCAATCACGAACGGACCGATGTGTTTGGGGGACAGTTTTCGAGAATCAGTCTTAATGGGCAGATTCTTGGTTGATAGCCATACCTTATCTCCTACGGTGTAGGATGGAGCAGGTGCACGGTGACGGTTAGCTTGGTGTTGGTATTGGTCGGAAGCTCTGAGTAGTGCCTCCCGGGCACGATGCCAGGTCCGATGGCAACGACGGATGTGGGTTTGGACGGATGGCACGGACAGATCCCTCTCCTGGGACGGAAACAGGGGAGGTTGGTAGCCGTAGAGACATTGAAATGGGGACATACCTGTGGCTGATGTGGTGAGTGTGTTGTGGGCGTACTCCACCCAGGGAAGCTTAGAGGACCAGGATGTGGGATTGGATGAGGACATGCACCGTAAGGTCGTCTCCATCTTCTGGTTAGCCCTCTCCGCCTGACCATTGGTCTGAGGGTGGAATCCAGAAGACAAACTCACGGTTGCACCAATGGCCAAACAGAAATCCCTCCATACAGCGGATGTAAACTGAGGACCACGGTCGGACACAATGTCACAAGGAAGACCGTGGACATGGAATACCTCCTTGACCAGCAGGGCCGCCATCTCCTTGGCTGAGGGAAGCTTAGGTAAGGGAATGAAGTGAGCAAATTTGCTAAAACGATCAACCACGGCTAGTATGACTGTGTTACCCTCTGAAATCGGTAGGCCAGTGACAAAATCCAAAGACAGGTGGGACCAAGGACGACAAGGTATGGGTAGAGGACGCAGGAGGCCAGCACTAGGTTGGTTGGAACCCTTGTTCTGTGCACAGGTAGGACAGGCAGAAACAAAAGTCTTGGTATCATCTCTCATGGTTGGCCACCAGAACCGTCTCCTAAGAAAGGACATGGTTCGGGCCATACCAGGGTGACATGTAAGGTTGGAGGAATGTGCCCACTGTAACACAGCTGCTCTGACAGATTCGGGAACGAAAAGGCAACCCGGTGGACTATTACCTGGACCTGGATTATTCCGGAGAGCAGTCTTTACCTCCTCTTCAATCTTCCACATAACAGCCCCGAGGACACAATTCTTAGGTATGATGGTATCAGGTTGTGGACCTACTTCCTCCTCCTTGTTGAACACGCGGGACAGAGCATCAGGCTTACTGTTCCGGGAACCGGGTCTGTAGATTAGGGAGAAATTAAAACTAGAGCCCACCTGGCTTGTTGTGAGTTAAGTCGCTTGGCAGATCGCACATATTCTAGATTCTTGTGGTCAGTCCAGACCACAAATGGTAGTTCTGCCCCCTCCAACCAATGGCGCCACTCCTCTAAGGCGATCTTGACCGCAATTAGCTCTCTGTTACCCACATCGTAGTTCACCTCCGCTGGGGACAAACGGCGAGAAAGAAAAGCACAGGGGTGAAGCTTACCGTCCTCGATGGACCGTTGAGACAGGACTGCTCCTACTCCCACGTCTGAAGCATCCACTTCGACCACAAACTGCCTGGCAGGGTCTGGTTGGGAGAGAATGGGTGCTGAGGTGAACCGTCCCTTAAGATCCAGAAATGCCTGTTCCGCCTCCGGGGTCCATGTGAAGGATCTGGCACTGGAGGTGAGAGTAGTTAATGGTGTAACCACCCGGCTATAGTCACGAATGAAACGTCTGTAGAAATTTGCAAACCCCAAAAATCTCTGCAGCTGTTTTCTGTTGCCTGGCCTCGGCCACTCCAGAACCGCCTCAAGCTTCACCGGATCCATCCGAACCTGCCCCTCGGAGATGATGTAACCCAAGAAGGAGGTGGTGAGTGCGTGGAATTCACATTTCTCAGCTTTGACATACAACCGGTTCTCAAGCAACCTATGGAGCACCTGTCGAACATGCTGGGTGTGTTCAGAGGGATCCTTGGAGAAAATCAAGATGTCATCCAAGTATACAAAAACAAATTGACCGATCATGTCCCTCAACACGTCATTGATCAAACACTGGAAAACAGCAGGGGCATTGGTTAGTCCGAATGGCATGACTAAATACTCAAAATGACCCATGGGTGTGTTGAAGCCTGTCAGCCACTCATCCCCCTCCCTGATTCTAACCAAATGGTATGCATTACGGAGATCAAGTTTAGTGAAAACAGTTGAGCCTTGAAGGGAGTCAAAAGCTGTATTCATCAAGGGCAAAGGGTACTTGTTCTTTACAGTGATATCATTAAGTCCACGATAATCTATGCAAGGTCTAAGGGTTCCATCCTTCTTACCCACAAAGAAAAATCCAGCTCCAAAAGGTGAGGATGAAGGGCGGATGAGACCGGCAGTCAGTGATTCCTTAATATAACTCTCCATCGCCTCCCGTTCCGGTTTAGATATGCTGTAGAGTCGGGCCTTGGGGTAAGTGGAACCAGGAATCAACTTAATCTCGCAATCGTAGGGACGATGAGGTGGTAGAGAGAGGGCCCGCTGTTTGCTGAATACCTCACCGATGTCGTGATACTCAGCTGGCACGTGGGTCAAGTCAGGAAGTTGAGTGTCATTTACCTTGCTGTGCATAGATTGGGAACATGCAGATCTCAAACAGTTAGCATGACATGCAGAACTCCAACTGGTTACCTGGCCTGTCCTCCAATCAATGGTGGGATTGTGCCTGACCAGCCAGGTGTGACCTAAGATGAGAGGAATATGAGGAGAGTGGATTATAAGGAAACTGATCTCCTCCGAATGGTTGCCTGACAGTAACAACTGAACACGTTCAGTTCTAGATGTGACCCGGGCTAGTAACCTGCCATCTAAGGTATTAGCTTCAATGACCTCCTCTAGGATTTCTGTGTAGAGCCCCAGCTGTTTCACCAACTCTGCATCGATGAAACTGTCATCTGCACCGGAATCAATCAATGCTTGAAATTTAAAAAACTGACCTTTAATGGATATTGTAGCGTGGAATAACGTCCTGGAACGAGAGTAGGGAATATCGGTAGTTTGGCTCGCTAGGATCCTCCCCACGTCTAACGAGCCTGCCGGTTTGCCGGCCTGTGTGGGCAGGACGCCAGATAATGTCCCGGATAACCACAATATAGACAGCTATTGCTGTCTCTCCGACGCTGGCGTTCTCTTTCATTCAGGTGAAAACGACCTAGTTGCATGGGTTCAGGATCGGATTCTCTCTTCTCTTTAACCGCCTCCCGTGATGAATGGTTTGGGGAACAATTCGCTCCTCTCTCGGGTCCCGTTGTTCTGATAGGTTGTTGAGACGTGAGTTCTACTCGTCGCTTCTCTCTCCGGCGCTCCCTACACCGGTTATCCACACGCATAGCCAAAGTGATCAACTCTTCTAAATTACAAGGTTCGGGGTAGGATATTAATTCATCCTTGATTTGCTCACTCAGTCCATTGGCGAAAACTGCTTGTAACAATTCTTCATTCCACCCACTCTCCACAGCTAGTGTGCGAAATGTAATTGCATATTCGGCCACGCTGTGTATTCCCTGGCGCAGTGACATTAATCGCTTGGATGCATCCTTACCACGGACCGGGTGATCAAATAATTTCCTCATCTCATTGGTAAAGGCAAGGTAAGAGTTAGTAATCGGGTCTTGTTTTTCCCACACTGCAGATGCCCACTTCAAGGCTTCACCACGAAGCAGACCGACCATATATGCAATCTTGGCTCTATCCGTGGCGTAAGTACAGGGCTGTTGTTCGAAAACCAAACCACACTGCATGAGGAATGATCGACAGTGCCCAAGATCCCCATCATACCTTTCAGGAGTGGGTACCCAGGGTTCTCGATCAGGGGCAGGACTAGGGGTGGTCTCCGAATGCGCAGGGATTGGTATAGTGACAGGTGGAACAGCTGGGATACCGAGTTGGGTTTGAATAGCGGACATGCTAACCGATAGATCTTGTAGATTCGTCATGATTTCCTGGAGTGCGGAACCATGCTGACCCAGTATGGCTCCCTGGTGTGAAACAGCCTGACGAACATTGTCCAGGTCCGCTGGATTCATGATGGCCGGATCGTACTGTCAGGATTTGTGATAGGAACCCAAACGCAGACCGAGCAACGTAAGTATATAATGATATTTATTGAAGAGTGATGATGAGGAGATGGTTGAATAGGGAGTTGGTTAGGTAGGCTGGTGATTGAGAATCCAGGTAGGTGGCAGATAAGTGGTCCGTGTGGCGTGCTAGTTCGAATCCATCTCCCAGGTGAGTGGAGGAAACGGTGAGTAGAGTGCAGCGTGATGGTGGATATCTCCAGGCAGGATTCTATGTGACTTAATGATCCGGCGGGGACTGGATGTCAGGTCGTCTCTAAAATAGTGATGACCGTAGATCTGGAACAGGTGCGTAATGATCAGGAAGACCTGACGGGCTCAGGATGTAAGTAGCCCCGCCCACTCATCTGTAACCAGGCAACTGACCCCGGTACAAAGAGACGGACAATAACCAACAAGACAGACAAAAACAGACTCAGGGAATAGGGGTCGTGACATTCCCTGCCCAACATTAGTAGTGCCGGGGAGCAAGCGGTGGATGCTTGAACAGCTGACCTATATGCCATAAGGATAAAGGGTAAGTGGGTGTCCCAGTCCTTCTGGTGTTTTGAGGTGACAATAGCCAGCTGCTGTGTCAAAGTTCTGTGAAATCTCTCCACGAGTCCATCACTCTGCGGATGAAGGGGAGTAGTGCGCTTTTTCTCAATCCCTAGCCGTCTAACAAGAACTAAGAACAACAACTAAGAACAACCGCGACTCAAAGTTCCTTCCCTGGTCGGTGTGGATAGACTGTGGTACCCCAAACCGACTGACTATTCCCCCTATTAATGCTTCCGCTACGTCTCTGCTTCCTGATCTGGGATAGCGTAAGCCACTGGCCACTTTGTAAAGTAGTCCATAGCAGTTAGAATGAACCTGTTACCCCTGTCTGTGGTTGGAAACGGGCCCACTATGTCCACCTCCAGTCTCTCCATGGGCTCCCCTACTGGGAATCGTTGTAGGAGAGCGTGTGACTGACCTGAGGGTCCCTTTTTCGTAGCACACTCGTGACATTGCCTACAGAAGTCATCCACATCTCTCCTGTGTCTGACCAATAAAAACCCTGACGCACGCGCTTTAATGTCTTGGAGACCCCAAAATGCCCGGCGCCTACCCCCCCATGTAGCTGCTGTAACACCCTCCCTTGCAGCCCTTTAGGCACCACTACCTGCCATGTAATTTCTCTGGTTGCTGGCTTTTTCCACCCCCTCTGGAGGACCCCCGCAGCTACTCTAAGGTTTGTAAATTTCCCCCATGGTGGTCGGCTTCTCTCTTCTACCCACCTTAGAACGGGAAGCAACTCTGCATCCTCTTCCTGGTGACGTCTCCACTCCTCGATGTCCACAGTCTCGAGCCCCCGGCACTCTGCCGCCACCAGCTGACTCACCGCGGCGGTGACTCCCTCCTCCATGCACAGCTCTCGTTCCCGCTCCACCCGTTTAGCACAGTACCCACAGCCGACCGCAGCACACGGGCGACGGGACAAGGTATCAGCATTACTGTGGCGAAGGCCGGCTCTGTGCTCCACCTGGAATTCGTAGGGCTGCAGCTTCTCCAGCCAGAGGGCAATCTGCCCAACCCTTCATTGCTTGCGTCTGTGTCCAGGATGAACGGGAGGTTCGGGTTTGGAGCAGCCATCACAGGGGCCTCCACCAGGCCGCGTTTAGTCCCGCATCCGAGATCCTCTCTAACACTCCCCTAAGTGCACCCAGGGCCCCTCCAAACGATGTGCCGTGCACCAATATGTCATCCAGGTACACAACACACTCCTGTCTAGGAACCCCAGCCAGCACTCTGTCCATGAGCCTCTCAAAGGTGGCAGGGGCGTTGCAGAGGCCGAAGCACAGCACCTTAAACTGCCAATGCCCCCTGTCTGTGGAGAAGGCAGTTTTCTCCCGCGCCAACGGCGAGAGGGGCACCTGCCAGTAGCCACTGCGCAGGTCAAGGGAGGACAACCACGACGACCCCCTTACGTTCCAGCGACTCATCAATCCTCGGTATGGGGTAAGTCTTTGATGGTGACAGAATTTAAGCCCCTGTAGTCAAAACCTAGTTTCCACTGAAAAGACACTAGACCCTATTTATCCCCTTAAACCACCGCGAGATTACCCACAGAACGGAAGAACAGCTATAACACACACACACAAGTAACACATAACCCCAAACAAATAGAACCCCATATCAGGTCGTTACAATACATTTTCCTAAACTAATCTAATCTGTAAGTGGTTGGATTTATTGCAATCGTGTCATGATTGGGTGAATGGAGAGACCAAGACGCAGCGCAGTACCAATGACTGAACGAACTATACAACAAAACCGAAAACAAACACTATCGAAAAACGTCACGTTCACTAAACACACAAATGGACGGATGTAAAGAAAACACACTTACTCTGGCTCCAGTGAGTTGGACAGTTTTGTCCCATGCCCCTTTTTTATCACCGGTCCGGGGCTGGGTACCGGTGGGGCAAACGGCTCCGGCCAAGGAGCGGGAGACTTGACCGGGCCCGGACTGGGCCCCGGTGGGGTAAACGACTCCGGCCATGGAGCGGGGAAAACAACCGGGCCCGGACTGGGCACCGGTGGGGCAAACGGCTCCGGCCATGGAGCGGGGCAAACAACCGGGCCCGGACTGGGCACCGGTGGGGCAAACGGCTCCGGCCATGGAGCGGGGCAAACAACCGGGCCCGGACTGGGCACCGGTGGAGCGGACTGCTCTGACTCTGGAGCGAAGCAGACGGCTGGACCCGGAATGGGTACCGGTGGAGCAGACTGCTCTGGCACTGGGGCGGAGCAGACGGCTGGACCCGGAATGGGTACCGGTAGAGCGGACTGCTTTGGCACTGGAGCGGAGCAGATGGCTGGACCCGGATTGGGTACCGGTGGAGCGGACTGCCCTGGCACTGAGGCGGAGCAGACGGCTGGACCCGGAATGGGCTCCGGTGGAGCGGACTGCTCTGACTTTGGAGCGGAGCAGACGGCTGAACCCGGAATGGGTACCGGTGGAGCGGACTGCTCTGGCACTGAGGCGGAGCAGACGGCTGGACCCGGAAAGGGCACCGGTGGAGCGGAATGGCTGGAGGTTCAGGGCTGCTGACCTTGGCTGGAGGTTCAGGGCTGCTGACCTTGGCTGGAGGTTCAGGACTGCTGACCTTGGCTGGAGGTTCAGGGCTGCTGACCTTGGCTGGAGGTTCAGGGCTGCTGACCTTGGCTGGAGGTGCAGGGACGCTGACCTTGGCTGGAGGTGCAGGGACTCTGACCTTGGCTGGAGGTGCAGGGACGCTGACCTTGGCTGGAGGTGGCGGGACGCTGACCTTGGCTGGAGGTGGCGGGACACTGAACTTCACTGGAGGTGGCGGGACGCTGACCTTCGCTGGTGGTGGCGGGACGCTGACCTTCGCTGTAGGTGGCGGGACGCTGATCTTCGCTGGAGGTGGCGGGACGCTGACCTTCGCTGGAGGCTCAGGGCTGCTGACCTTCGCTGGAGGTGCTCGTCTGTCCATTAGCCTCAGCACTAGTACCCGTCGGCGTTCAAAGTCCCTCTCCTCCTCTATCTCCCGGAGGAGTGGGTCTTTTTGAGCCTCCAGCAGAAGCGCAACCCAGGCTCTCCACCACCTCGTCTGCTCCTCCGGGTATTTAGAGAACCCCTCGGGCTTCTCCCGATCCTGATCTGTGGGCAGACGAAGTGGTGGGCGATTCCCCGTCTTCAGCCTCTCCGGGCTCTGGCTGCGCACCGATGGTGTGGTGCTCGCAGCCACAACGGACCTTTGCTTCTCCATCCTCCTCCATTGCTTCATGAACCTACCCCTGTCCTCAGGCTTCACCCTAGGCCACGTGGGAATAGGTACTGGCGCGTACTCCTCTCTCTCCCTCTCTCCCCAGTCGCGCTGCTTGGTCTCGCTGAGGTGGGTTGTTCTGTCACGATTGGGTGTATGGAGAGACCAAGATGCAGCACAGGGATTATAGTTCGACATTTATTTATACATGTACCAATGACTGAACAAACTATACAACAAAACCGAAAACAAACACTATCGAAAAACGTCACGTTCACTAAACACACAAATGGACGGACGTAAAGAAAACACACTTACTACACCGTGACTGCGACATACATCGATAACAACCCACACCCGAGTGAGGGACAGACTCAACATATATGGAATCCCTAATTAGAGACAATGCGGTGCAGCTGCCTCTAATTAGGGATCCACCCCAACCCGACACAGAAACAGAAAAGAAAGACACTGTCAGACTCTGACCATAGCTACATAGAGAAGCAAATAGGCTTCTGTATGGCCAGAGCCTGACAAATCGTTACTGTGAAGTCTGTTCCGGTTTACATTGTTTAGATAGTGTCTTATGCGTGTACTTCCCTCCCTGCTCTGACAAACGTTCACAATGTAAGTTGTGGGTGATGTAAAATTGCTGGACATCCTTCCTCTTAAATGAATACCAATAGAGATTGGATGTCACATTTTAAGCCACCATAATGTGACACAGTAAGAAAAATGTAATTGACTTCATATTCAAATACTACTCAAAACTTTTTTCAAATACATTTCAAATACCCCTAGGACAAAAGAGACATGCAGTACTTAAGTATTTGTATTTGAAAATACGCTTTTCTCTGTATTTGAGTATTTTTAAATACACAGCTTGAAACTAATTCAAATAGAAGAAGTTGTAAATACATACCAATACTTTCCAAATGTATTTCCAAATACATTCTGATATTAAATACTTACTAAATTGGAAAGAAAAAATCTGTAGGCTATGGGTTGCTTGGTAAATGGAGCAGGATGGCAGCTAGTTATTTACACTCTAAGTGGACCTAGTTCCAGCTCTGCATTTGGCTACCCTGGAGACGTTTTTTGTAGTGTTTATGCACAAGGCCAGCAAGCAACAGCACAATGCAAGGAAACGGGCCACTTGTGACGGTGTGACGCATTTTCCAGGTGGCTGCGTGAACCCAGGGCGCGAGCCACGGCGGCATCACTCATCGGTCATCGCAACAGAGGAAGTTGGCCGCTCCATATCAAAACAAAAGTGTGGGTACAGGGAAAAGTCTTTATCATCAAAAAACAACCTAACCATGTCAAGAGATGGGCAGTTTATTATCTCACAATGTTACCACACGTCAGTATGAGGAGCCTGACTGGATAGGCCTGGATAGAAAAAGGACACTCTCAGCTAGGCTGAAACTTCAATATATTTCAACTCAAACAACTAAACCATTAAGCAAATCAGTTCATCCAGCCATGGCACTTCCATGTAAAAAGCTGTTTGTGTTGCCTTACCAACTTGGCGTGTCAATGACCACAACAGTTAGCAAGATGGCACAAACAGATCTGGGACCAGGCTACAAATTCATGGGGCTACAGAGAAACATCTATTGACGTACAGGCCTACAAGAGTTCATTATCCTTGTAAGTTTCAACATGAGGGGTCTTTCTGATTGATCCCTGCCTGTTGCAACAGTTGTTTGTGAGCTTCAGGTGTTCGCTGAAGAGAGACCCACAGAGATCTCCTGCAGGGTCGCCATCTGAGGGCCCTCCATGACACCAGGCTCATTGACACCCACTGACACCCACTGAGTCTCTGTCAGCTGTATTTATCTCTTGACAGCCAAGTGTTGCGCTGATAAATGACGACGCCAGGCAAGAGACAGCTTTTCTGTCT